>CAJQUW010016869.1:0-28841 GCA_907163375.1 Prostheceraeus crozeri | reverse complement strand
TACGTTAAACGTAGCAAAGTGCGTCAAGGTAACAAAGTTAAAAAAACAAGCTAATGACTAGTTACTTTTCAATAGGTACAAGGTATGATTTAAAAGAAAATTTTTATATCCTAAAATGTCTAAAAATTTTAAAAATACTTACTAGAAGGACAAACAACGCTTCTCCTCTCCTCATGTGTAATGAATTGGCGAGTAAGTCGTTCTGTTCAAAATTATGTTTATCACTTATATATTGAAAAGATCCGTTTTAACAGTCTGCCCATTCAGATGATAAGAGGACAGGTCTGTTTCCAATCAAAATACCAGATCTAGCTAATAACACAGCGGGATTACGCTATCTAAAATCTACCAAGTGTGTAAGAGAATTAATATTAGTTCCTTAAGCTAAAACGTGAAATAGAATTGTACAAAATATGCATACAAATTATTTGACTATTTTAATGAGGTCATCAACAGGAACTTGGTCAGGACGATCGCGTTTCGACCGCTTAATCCTGGACGCTCAAACCCGACCAAGCGCGGTCCTGTACATTCAAGATGCACAGCCACAAAAGTTATATCTATAATAGAGAAAGATTAGCATCCATCAAAAAAAAAAATAGAGTCACTATTGACTGAAATGTACCTCAGGCATTTGAAAGAAGGACAGAGTCCAGCCAGTAGAGGTCAAGAGGCGGGGACATAATCCACCTTCAACTCAAGACGTGCTGCAAAAACAATTCAACGTAGCAAAGTGCGTCAAGGTAACACAGTTAAAAAAAACAAGCTAATGACTAGTTACTTTTCAATAGGTACAAGGTATGATTTAAAAGAAAATTTTTATATCCTAAAATGTCTTCAAAAATGTCTCCTAAAATTTCACTTCGATAAAGAAGAGAAAATTCCGATTACTTGCACTGATAGACAAAGTAATGTCCGGTCAGTCATGTTTCTTAGAGAAAAACGTTTTTTGTAGTTGATTAATACTTTAGCCAAACTCTACAAATTGTGATTTATTTTTAATTAGATAAGATGTACTACGTGTTCGTCATACCAGCCACTTATTTCACCTCGATAAAGAAAAGAAAATTCCGGTTACTTGCACTGATAGACAAGGCAATGTCCGGTCAGTCACGTTCCAAAAAACTATAGAACAGACACGAAGTAAAAAGGCAAGCTAAGTTCATTACTAAAACATCTTGATATAACGCATATATAGCATTTAACATTTCGTAAAGTACCTTTGTTTTATCAAACAAAAGTCTTTATTCTTTAGATTAAACTTGAAAAATGTATGCCTAGTTGACAGTTCCCGCGGATTGGCCCATTTGTGAAAGAACAAGCATATAAGTAAAACTTCTTTTTCGCAGAATTTTTCTCATTTCATCAAGCACAAAGCACAATTTTCCACTTATCAGAAACCATTTTCTCAAATCATGATGGCCCTGCAAAGCCACATAGAGGTATTCTAAATCTTCAGTTATCATCATGAAAGAGGTCTTATTGCCGTAGGGAGCGGCAATCAAACAGAGTTCTTGGTTGAACGGTGTTCGATTCTTCCTGATGCAAAACTTCTCTTTATCAATTTACTTGAATTCCCATTTTCTATGTTTTACATTTCTGTTTTTTATCTGCCGTTTTTTGCATTATACTCATCCTTCAGTTTTCAGCAGTATATGTGAACGTCTTGATCTTCTAGAGTTAAGATTTGTTGATGCTTTCAATGAAGAATTGATTGAATTTCTGTGCCTCAGTTCATCTTTAATTTGTGTCAATGACTTTCATTCTGCGTCATCATGGCAACCTATCAGAACGAAATGCGCCGTCCTTCAATAGTTTCAGAATCTTTTCATGAAAAACAGCAGAGCATCAAACATATCCTCCTCTCCACATTATAGAAAAGATGAATGTTTGGCAGTCATTGACAATAATTCAATAACATTCAATAATTACGCATGAAACTTATGATTTTGCTTAGAATGCATTATTTCCATTTTTAGACAGATTATGACAAGACAGTGAAGGTCTGCATTGAAACTTGACCAATGAGAGACACCTCAGATGTGGAAAGATTCTTCGACAGCGATTTCCTTATCTTGGATATATAATGATGTTGAAAATCTCGCATTTAGAATAAAGCATCTTAGAGAAGCGCATCCAGAACTTACTTGAAATATGAGAAAACGAAACGATCAGGAAATTCAGGTAACAGCTCAACCGGCCATCCTCGCAGGAAATACAAAGAACTGAAATTCAATAATATCAACGTGAAGGGGGATGGAAAATGAAGAGAAATTGTCAAATTTACTCAATGAATTGATTGTGGTCAGGATCGTTGACATTCTTTCTTCCTCCCACCATGAAAACACTTTCATAAGTCTGCAAGTAAATAGATCTTCTGACATAGACGTCATGAAATGCTATAAAGCATAATAGGCGGTGTGAACCATTTCAAATTTTCAAGCTGAAAACAGGGCTATTCAAAACTCTTTCCAGGTTAGGGCTAGTGACCTCTAGTGAGACGGCGGAACATCCCGAGGCGGGCAGACTCGAACCCTGCACCTTCTGCACTACTGTACCGAAGCACAGCCCTTTGCCAACTGAGCTATCCTGTCATGCCTGAAGCAATGCAGCAATAACAAGTGTACCCGAATATTGCGCTCCACTGTTCACCTCACTTCAAGTTAATCAAGAAAAAAAAGCTAGGAGTTCTGATGAGGACTCATGAAATAATGTGCGGACCACATTGTCAATGTGCCAACTTTGTTCCGCTTAATTATCGTCGAACTGTTCAATACTTTAAATTTTTCACTGACCTGACACAAAACGAGAGTCATTCCTGCATCATCTTGCCTCACGAAAACTACAATACAGTGGAAAGTGCTGTCTCCCGAGTTATCTCCAGGTTGCAACACGACTCATTCTTGACTAAAATGAGCAAGTTAGCCAACAATAACTTTTGTCTTTGAGATGACCGCCGACAGAACATATATCTTCTACAACTTCTTCCTGAAATTGTCTTTGATTACTTATTCCTGTGAATTTACTCTGTGCTCGGATAATGTACGATTCTCAATACTAAGGCCAATGTCATAAAATAAATGAGATTATTATTATTATCTACATACATCCTCGTCTAAAGTCGTGGTAATCATGTTCCATCTTTCATCAGATAAATTCAAATCGCTGCCGCTCAAGGCAGGGATGCGGAGTCGGAGTCCCGGAGTCCTATCATTTTTGCTGGACTCCGGCCTATAACTAGACCCGAAATATAATACAAACAAATTGTTTATCCTCGTGGGTAGTTGTCACTGTCTTGATGTCAACTTTCTCTGTAAAACAAAAGTACAGAGACAGCAGTGCATGCAAAGCCTGTAATAGTTGAGAGAATGAATCGTGATAGTGAATAAAGGATGTCTTTTCACTCGGTGATTTAGTAGAGAAGACAAGCCTTCCTAGCCTCGATCACACCTACGCGCATAAGGTCACATCAGCGACAAAAATGAAATACTAGTTTGTTTGAGAGCATTACCTCTTACCCTCACGTTAATCGTGTGTGATGGCTCCTCTAAAGCGCATACTAAAGTCGAAAGTGTACTCATATTTTTTGTAGAAGGATGGGGATATGCCCCCCTGGTAGAGACTGGAGAAAACCGTGTGAAGCACACATCAATAAGATGGGAGGAGCCGAGTCGTATGCATCCAACTGAAAGCGACATTTGATAAACTTTCAACGAAAATGATTGATAATTGATACAACAATGATCCCTGAAGATAGGTTCAGGTAAGCCTATGATGTAGATTGCCAGCTTTTTTTAAAAAAACTAGGCTTTATATAATTGCCACCCGGAGTCGGAGGATTGATAGGACTCCGCCTCCCTGGTTCAAAGCCATTATACAGTCTGTAATGTGGTGTAATTTTCTTTTATACTTTGGTAGCAGAAACAAATTTACTTCTTGTCAGTCACATTCACATTGTGGGTTTCGTGATAACTTCACACACCAAATGACAGTTATCAAACAAGTTGATACATCAAAGTGGGAACAAGTTGATTATTCAAATGCTGTTGTGTTTGTCTTAACAAGCCAAAACATGCATGCAGAAATAGTTTTAGTGGAAGTACAATTTACTTTGACGCAGTCAAGCATTCATTCTTACGGAATTCTTCTCAACAATGTGTGAAACTGACAAATATCCTTTCATAAATGTACAGATGAATGAATATTTATTCAAATAAGAAAGCCTGTTGTCTTGCAGAGTAGCACATTCGCATGTGTGTTTTCAAAACACTCATTGTTGAATCAAATGTGGGAGCTGGCCAGCATCCAGACGAACTGGATTTCCAGACTGCAGAATTAGACAGGTCGTCTCTTCTTCCGTTTGACTAGAAGGGAAGCATTGGAACATGTAACGTTAATGAAATGGCACAATCTCCTGACTAAATACCATAGCAATCGAACAATGAGCAGCCAGTTCAACATTGAACACGCCAAATTGTGCAAAGTTTCAGTGACTGTTTTCAACCGGATCACACAGCAAAGAGACAGTCGATGTCAAGTTCTACAGAGAAGTTTGTGAACGTTTTTTCATGCGCCTGCTAACTTTTTTTAAAATGATCAGAGGAACCAACATTATCGAGAAAAATTTTGCGCAATGATCTGAATTCTTCGAATCTGAAGGAGTCGTGGCGATCGGAGCATTTTAAAGGAATTCAGAGCAATCCGCAAGCGACGCACGACTATTTTTCCTATCTCTGTAAGGTATTAAAAATTTCTTTTTGCCCACTTATTAAGTTCCTGCATGTGCCATCTGTTTGAATCAGTTTGCACTTCTATCAAAGTGATACGCTTAAACAATCTAATTCTTTGTTCCAGACACTTGTCGGCAATACGTTTTTAGTGCAAGCATTAACTGAGAAAAATTACATTTAAATGGAAAGTAATTGTTATTATCATCAACAAATGCAAGTTTCATGACCATGTGTTGTATCACATCGTGCACTTTTTTAGCTCACTTTTGTTATGAGTACAATATCTAGAACATTTTAGATGCAGATAAGGTTCTTTTAACTACGAAATTACGTGACTAATCAGAGATAATTGAACATTATGATAACCAATCAGTCAGAAGTAATGCCAATTACAGCAATGTGGTCATAAACAAACAATCCGTACATAATCTTGGAGAGCCTTGTAAATTGTACATCACAGGGTTTCAATTCTCTATCATATCAATGACAAAACATGACTTTACAGCATATTCGTCGAAATTCCACTCTTGATGCACTAAACAAAAAAATTATTGATCAATAATGCTGTTCCATTGGTAATCGGACGTGAATAACAATCTTTATCATTGCAATTTAGAATTCCACATTACGACTGACTTGAGACCGAAGTGGAGCCGCTACGAAACCGACTTGAAGCCGACCTGCAGTCGAACTGCTGCCAGTATTCGTTGCCGGTTCACCACTTGACGTCAGTCGGCTAGCGAAAATTTCGGCTCCATCTCTATGTTGAATCCTGAGACCACAGAGAAGGAAGAAAATCTTGAAGCAAGGCTATCTAACTTTTACTTGTGCTGAATTCGGATGCTGCTCAGTTCCTATCCATAAAATGAGATGCGAACGAAGGAAGATCTTGCGTAGCGTCAGACGATTTAGGCTGTTATTTGAAAGGTAATTTATGCATTGTCACTGAACCTAAAATCTATGACATCAAAAATCCAAGATTTTGATCTGTAGAAGACTCAAATCTATGATAATTATCTACATAGCCCATGCAGCTCAGACCATCAAAGCATAGACTTTTAAATTTCTCTGGACAGATAGGTTGAAATTGGCTTATAAATGTTCAGGCATGGACTCCTAAATATAGATTACCTTGCAAATAGACTGTCAATAAGCATAATCAACATTTTGGAGAACAGGTTGCCTGCCAGCCAGCATGTATATATTTATGTACATTAGGAGTTAGGACACATGAGCTTACACATGCTTATGCGCTAAACGCATGTGCTACACGTCAGCGTCATTTGCTAATTTTGCAATTTTTCTTCTAACAACTTTCTCAGAACTGAGAGATTTGAGATTTTGTGAACAAATATCTTGCACATGCTGTTGAAAAATGTCATTGAAATTTCGGAAATCTGATTCATGTACGTGCGAACAGCGAGATTTTATGAAGTAATCGGAAATGTGATGATATTCATCAATAGTCTGAGCATCGTCCTTTCATTTTTTAAAGTAAGATACTATTTTCTTAGACAATTATTCAGTTTCAGTTATGACTTGTATAACCTGGAAAAATGGTTTTTCTTTGCTTTTCTCACAAATAAAGTTTTTATATGAAAATTAAAAACTATTCAGTTTGATCTCATACAACACCCTCCAGCAAGGAATGTATAGTTGAAGCACAGATACGTTTGGTGGAAAAAACTTCCCATGATAAATTTTGCTCAAAAACTTTGCAGCTTCAGGATGTCGAACATTGACAACTCACTATTTGTGACATTACACTCACGACAAAAATCACATTTTTTACATTTCAGGAGTGAAGGGCAGCAAGCACCACTTATATCATCTCGATTATTAGGATTCCTATTGAAATCAGTTTTTGTATTCAAACATTCTCCTGCATACACATCATCCTCTGTCGTTGACTGCATGACATTTTATCATCAACACTTCTCAGACTAAATCCGGAAAACTTCAATAAAGTTATTGTTTTCATTTTCTTGTCACTCTCTGTAAGGTGACGCATGGAGATAAAATAATATGCACCAGTCATTTGACGTATCCAGCTAAAACCCTTCTCAATGTGATCTGGCTGTGCTTTTCCGAGCATTGGTCATTGGTCTCAGAAGAGCCTCCATCACAGGTCAGATCGCCTGATAACTGTTCAGACCTCCGTATAGAAGTAGCTGCTCAGGTTGTAAATGCTTATTGCGTCCATCATGATTGTTTTCATGAAATTGAATGCAAAGAAGGATCTCCGTATAGTTCACTTTTCTGTTCCCCCTCATTTCAGGACATTCGTAGTGTGGAAATCGGTGGCTTCTCTTTTCCTCTCGAAACTGACACTTACATAACAATGGTTGGATCTTCCGTCCGTTGAATTCGGCTTTACGGAGCTTTGTCAGTCTTTCCCAAGTATTACATAATTGAATCCAATTTCGAATTTCTATTACTGGCTGGTCATCCAGAGATTATCCAGAAGTCATCAGATTGACAACTTTGGAAAACTTGTGATAGATGATAGACACATTATGTGCTGCTTGGAATGGATTTCTCTCTGTGATAAATGCAGATACATATTCGCAGATTTTTCGACAGTCAATGATACGATGATGCTGTGGGGAAGATTTCAACTCATGATCGCCATTTTTAGTCCATTATCGTATTGAGATGTCACAAACGCAGATGGAATGGCTTCTTTCCAAATTTTAGACAAAATTGTCATAACAAGAAATCTTCCGATTGTGTTTCCATTGCCAGGACACATACTTGAAAACGTGGCCATACCGGATCGGAGCTTTGTAGTTGTTTGGAGAAGCATGTAGACAGATAAAGGAATTTCGATGGCACTGTACTTTAGATCACGCTGTTTCATTTCTTCAATTTTTCTTCATTGCTTGCCATGATGATCCATGTCCTTCTTGGTAGCATTTGTCAGATTCATGGAATTGAAGGTTACACAAGTTGGGATATAATACTTTCAACTAAATCGATGCAATCACAAATTCAAATTTCTATGTTATGCAAGTAGAGGAATGTATTTGTGTTACACCGTCACTGCATTTCGGTTCACAGCCAACAATGGTAGACTGCATTTGCTTGCATTTTGAATTCAAATAAGCTGCAAAATTCGATCTTTTGCAACACGAATGTTGGTTGGCCTGAACATGTATAAAATGATTTCAAATTTTGCTCACCTATCTGTCCAGAGAAATTTAGAAGTCTATGATCAAAGTATGTCAAGCTTGAGATATCTACGAGTCCGGATTGTGATCCATAGAAATCACCTCAATGCCATTTTCACTGGCAGTGCGGATATGGACGGTGAAATGCTCCTACCCATGGACTCCTAGATATATAACACCTGGACTGAAAGCTGAAAGTCATTCATACGCAACACGGCCGATTTGACCTTTATTGTCAATGAAGGAATACAATTAATATTTTGTTGTGAAAACGAAATGCATAAAGAAAAAGTTAGTTCAAGTTTCTGGAATTCGGAAGAACATGGCATTGCAACCAACTGTTATATTTCTAGTAGTCCATATCCTACCCCAATGGTATTACATAGCAAATTAGACGGCCAAGGCCGACTATTTTGGAACTGCAGATCCATAAACGACTTTCATAGAAAAATGACAGGTGAAATGTCGACTGAGAAGCCTACTTGCTCAGCAACAATGACAGATATTCAGCGATTTGTACAGAATCAAAGTTGTCAAGAAAGCGGATCTTCTCTCGCAATTATCATTGACTACATTAGAGATTTCATAGTCTGTCGGCAAACTTGCATATGAATTATTGACTTTCTAATCGGACAGTATTAGCGGTCAAGTTAATGGTGAAATTGAATTCCTGCCATAACCTCTTTGAGTCAATACATTAAGCCTCTAGAAGTGTTACATCAATCGTCAACAAACTGCAAACTAAATAGACTGAGATATCAAAGTGATACAAGACACCTGAGCATCAACCGATTCGTTAGAAAGGAGAGATGACAATTTCGAAACATTTCTCGATTTCCGACCGTGAGCCAGGAATTTTGGTCTTTACAAGATAATGATTTATAGTGATAAATAACTAACAAGTTGTAGCGGCGAATTTAGCGACACATACTCGATGCCAAGAGCCACCAGGAATGACAGCTTAAATCAACTAAAAAAATAATAATACTTTTAATAATTTAATTTTATAATTTAAAGAAAGGTGCATTAAAATCTCAAAAATACCCGACTCTTAATTAATTGATTATTTAATAAACAATTAATAATTAATTTTTCAATTTTTTAATTCAATATTTATTTTTTTAATAATTATACTTTTTAAATCTTATAAACTCAAAATTTCATCAAAATGCTGCTCAAGGAAAATCACGTTTTAGGAATGACAGCGTTGCCGGTTCTTCATAATCTTTTGCCAGCACAGGATGGTCCAAGCATGCACTGTCTGAGCCTTGTTTGACACTCCACAGAACTAGATTTCAATAACTCAAAATGCAACGATCAGATGTGTCGCTAAACGTAACTTGCACCTCAGGAGAATGATTCGGTGGAAAGTAAATCGGATAGCACGAACAACATTGTTCAGGACTCGTGCTGAAAATTCTTTACAATTTTTTTCAACATAACGACACGTCATGTAAGTTGATAACAAGGAAGATGACGAAGCTGTACACCAAAGATGTCTCTCAGCAGAAATGCAAGGGTGAAGAAGTTAAAAGTGGAAGAGTGGTGATGTAATTGTTTCACTATGTCATTAAAAACACCTCATAACTTATTATGTATGCCAATAACAGAAACACTAATAGACAGACATGGTGATGTGAAATGCACAGTAAGAACTGATAACTGTGTATCTTTTGTAGGAAATAACGAAAACGACAATGTTGAAAACGAAGATAATATGACAGAAATACGCTAGATAAAAGACAATTCAAGCGATCAACTCTTCATAGAGCTTATTGTCGGCCCTCGAATGCATCAACACTGACAGATGTTGGAAATACCTTCAAAGGCAGTCTCCTCCACAGCCCTGCTGTTCTATAACACAAGGATCTCTCGAAATACCTTCAAAGGCAGCCCACTCCACAGCCCTGCTGTTCTATAACAGAAGCATCTCTCGAAATACCTTCAAAGGCAGCCTACTCCATAGCCATGCTGTTCTATAACACAAGGATCTCTCGAGATACCTTCAAAGGCAGCCTATTCCACAGCCATGCTGTTCTATAACAGAAGGATCTCTCGAAATACCTTCAAAGGCAGCCTACTCCACAGCCCTGCTGTTCTATAACAGAAGAATCTCTCGAAATACCTTCAAAGGCAGCCTCCTCCACAGCCCTGCTGTTCTATAACAGAAGGATCTCTCGAAATACCTTCAAAGGCAGCCTACTCCACAGCCCTGCTGTTCTATAACAGAAGGATCTCTCGAAATACCTTCAAAGGCAGCCTACTCCACAGCCCTGCTGTTCTATAACAGAAGGATCTCTCGAAATACCTTCAAAGGCAGCCTACTCCACATCCCTGCTGTTCTATAACAGAAGGATCTCTCGAGATACCTTCAAAAGCAGCCTCCTCCACAGCCCTGCTGTTCTATAACACAAGGATCTCTCGAGATACCTTCAAAGGCAGCCTCCTCCACAGCCCTGCTGTTCTATAACAGAAGGATCCCTCGAAATACCTTCAAAGGCAGCCTACTCCGCATCCCTGCTGTTCTATAGCAGAAGGATCTCTCGAGATACCTTCAAAGGCAGCCTACTCCACAGCCCTGCTGTTCTATAACACAAGTATCTCTTGAAATACCTTCAAAGGCAGCCTACTCCACAGCCCTGCTGTTCTATAACAGAAGGATCTCTCGAAATACCTTCAAAGGCAGCCTACTCCACAGCCCTGATGTTCTATAACAGAAGGATCTCTCGAAATACCTTCAAAGGCAGCCTCCTCCACAGCCCTGCTGTTCTATAACAGAAGGATCTCTCGAAATACCTTCAAAGGCAGCCTACTCCACAGCCCTGCTGTTCTATAACAGAAGGATCTCTCAAAATACCTTCAAAGGCAGCCTCCTCCACAGCCCTGCTGTTCTATAACACAAGGATCTCTCGAAATACCTTCAAAGGCAGCCTCCTCCACAGCCCTGCTGTTCTATAACAGAAGGATCTCTCGAAATACCTTCAAAGGCAGCCTACTCCACATCCCTGCTGTTCTATAACAGAAGGATCTCTCGAGATACCTTCAAAAGCAGCCTCCTCCACAGCCCTGCTGTTCTATAACACAAGGATCTCTCGAAATACCTTCAAAGGCAGCCTCCTCCACAGCCCTGTTGTTCTATAACACAAGGATCTCTCGAAATACCTTCAAAGGCAGCCCACTCCACAGCCCTGCTGTTCTATAACAGAAGCATCTCTCGAAATACCTTCAAAGGCAGCCTACTCCATAGCCATGCTGTTCTATAACACAAGGATCTCTCGAGATACCTTCAAAGGCAGCCTATTCCACAGCCATGCTGTTCTATAACAGAAGGATCTCTCGAAATACCTTCAAAGGCAGCCTACTCCACAGCCCTGCTGTTCTATAACAGAAGAATCTCTCGAAATACCTTCAAAGGCAGCCTCCTCCACAGCCCTGCTGTTCTATAACACAAGGATCTCTCGAAATACCTTCAAAGGCAGCCTACTCCACAGCCCTGCTGTTCTATAACAGAAGGATCTCTCGAAATACCTTCAAAGGCAGCCTACTCCACAGCCCTGCTGTTCTATAACACAAGGATCTCTCGAAATACCTTCAAAGGCAGCCTACTCCACATCCCTGCTGTTCTATAACAGAAGGATCTCTCGAGATACCTTCAAAAGCAGCCTCCTCCACAGCCCTGCTGTTCTATAACACAAGGATCTCTCGAGATACCTTCAAAGGCAGCCTCCTCCACAGCCCTGCTGTTCTATAACAGAAGGATCCCTCGAAATACCTTCAAAGGCAGCCTACTCCGCATCCCTGCTGTTCTATAGCAGAAGGATCTCTCGAGATACCTTCAAAGGCAGCCTACTCCACAGCCCTGCTGTTCTATAACACAAGTATCTCTTGAAATACCTTCAAAGGCAGCCTACTCCACAGCCCTGCTGTTCTATAACACAAGGATCTCTCGAAATACCTTCAAAGGCAGCCTACTCCACAGCCCTGATGTTCTATAACAGAAGGATCTCTCGAAATACCTTCAAAGGCAGCCTCCTCCACAGCCCTGCTGTTCTATAACAGAAGGATCTCTCGAAATACCTTCAAAGGCAGCCTCCTCCACAGCCCTGCTGTTCTATAACAGAAGGATCTCTCGAAATACCTTCAAAGGCAGCCTACTCCACAGCCCTGCTGTTCTATAACAGAAGGATCTCTCAAAATACCTTCAAAGGCAGCCTACTCCACAGCCCTGCTGTTCTATAACACAAGGATCTCTCGAAATACCTTCAAAGGCAGCCTCCTCCACAGCCCTGCTGTTCTATAACAGAAGGATCTCTCGAAATACCTTCAAAGGCAGCCTACTCCACATCCCTGCTGTTCTATAACAGAAGGATCTCTCGAAATACCTTCAAAGGCAGCCTACTCCGCATCCCTGCTGTTCCATAGCAGAAGGATCTCTCGAGATACCTTCAAAGGCAGCCTACTCCACAGCCCTGCTGTTCTATAACACAAGTATCTCTTGAAATACCTTCAAAGGCAGCCTACTCCACAGCCCTGCTGTTCTATAACACAAGGATCTCTCGAAATACCTTCAAAGGCAGCCTACTCCACAGCCCTGCTGTTCTATAAGAGAAGGATCTCTCGAAATACCTTCAAAGGCAGCCTACTCCACAGCCCTGCTGTTCTATAACAGAAGGATCTCTCGAAATACCTTCAAAGGCAGCCTACTCCGCAGCCCTGCTGTTCTATAACAGAAGGATCTCTCGAAATACCTTCAAAGGCAGCCTACTCCACAGCCCTGCTGTTCTATAACAGAAGGATCTCTCGAAATACCTTCAAAGGCAGCCTACTCCACAGCCCTGCTGTTCTATAACAGAAGGATCTCTCGAAATGTCTTCAAAGGTACTCTACTCCGCAGCCCTGCTGTTCTATAACAGAAGGATCTCTCGAGATACCTTCAAAGGCAGCCTACTCCACAGCCCTGCTCTTCTATAACAGAAGGATCTCTCGAAATACCTTCAAAGGCAGCCTACTCCACAGCCCTGCTGTTCTATAACAGAAGGATCTCTCGAAATACCTTCAAAGGTAGCCTACTCCACAGCCCTGCTGTTCTATAACACAAGGATCTCTCGAAATACCTTCAAAGGCAGCCTACTCCACAGCCCTGCTGTTCTATAACAGAAGGATCTCTCGAAATACCTTCAAAGGCAGCCTCCTCCACAGCCCTGCTGTTCTATAACAGAAGGATCTCTCGAAATACCTTCAAAGGCAGCCTCCTCCACAGCCCTGCTGTTCTATAGCAGAAGGATCTCTCGAAATACCTTCAAAGGCAGCCAACTCCACAGCCCTGCTGTTCTATAACAGAAGGATCTCTCGAAATACCTTCAAAGGCAGCCTACTTCACAGCCCTGCTGTTCTATAGCATAAGGATCTCTCGAAATACCTTCAAAGGCTGCCTACTCCACAGCCATGCTGTTCTATAACAGAATGATCTCTCGAGATACCTTCAAAGGCAGCCTACTCCACAGCCCTGCTGTTCTATAACAGAAGGATCTCTCGAAATACCTTCAAAGGCAGCCTATTCCACAGCCCTGCTGTTCTATAACACAAGGATCTCTCGAAATACCTTCAAAGGCAGCCTCCTCCACAGCCCTGCCGTTCTATAACACAAGGATCTCTCGAAATACCTTCAAAGGCAGCCTACTCCACAGCCCTGCTGTTCTATAACAGAAGGATCTCTCGAAATAACTTCAAAGGCAGCCTCCTCCACAGCCCTGCTGTTCTATAACACAAGGATCTCTCGAAATACCTTCAAAGGCAGCCTCCTCCACAGCCCTGCTGTTCTATAACACAAGGATCTCTCGAAATACCTTCAAAGGCAGCCTCCTCCACAGCCCTGCTGTTCTATAACACAAGGATCTCTCGAAATACCTTCAAAGGCAGCCTCCTCCACAGCCCTGCTGTTCTATAACAGAAGGATCTCTCGAAATACCTTCAAAGGCAGCCTACTCCACAGCCCTGCTGTTCTATAACAGAAGGATCTCTCAAAATACCTTCAAAGGCAGCCTACTCCACAGCCCTGCTGTTCTATAACACAAGGATCTCTCGAAATACCTTCAAAGGCAGCCTCCTCCACAGCCCTGCTGTTCTATAACAGAAGGATCTCTCGAAATACCTTCAAAGGCAGCCTACTCCACATCCCTGCTGTTCTATAACAGAAGGATCTCTCGAAATACCTTCAAAGGCAGCCTACTCCGCATCCCCTGCTGTTCCATAGCAGAAGGATCTCTCGAGATACCTTCAAAGGCAGCCTACTCCACAGCCCTGCTGTTCTATAACACAAGTATCTCTTGAAATACCTTCAAAGGCAGCCTACTCCACAGCCCTGCTGTTCTATAACACAAGGATCTCTCGAAATACCTTCAAAGGCAGCCTACTCCACAGCCCTGCTGTTCTATAAGAGAAGGATCTCTCGAATACCTTCAAAGGCAGCTACTCCACAGCCCTGCTGTTCTATAACAGAAGGATCTCTCGAAATACCTTCAAAGGCAGCCTACTCCGCAGCCCTGCTGTTCTATAACAGAAGGATCTCTCGAAATACCTTCAAAGGCAGCCTACTCCACAGCCCTGCTGTTCTATAACAGAAGGATCTCTCGAAATACCTTCAAAGGCAGCCTACTCCACAGCCCTGCTGTTCTATAACAGAAGGATCTCTCGAAATGTCTTCAAAGGTACTCTACTCCGCAGCCCTGCTGTTCTATAACAGAAGGATCTCTCGAGATACCTTCAAAGGCAGCCTACTCCACAGCCCTGCTCTTCTATAACAGAAGGATCTCTCGAAATACCTTCAAAGGCAGCCTACTCCACAGCCCTGCTGTTCTATAACAGAAGGATCTCTCGAAATACCTTCAAAGGTAGCCTACTCCACAGCCCTGCTGTTCTATAACACAAGGATCTCTCGAAATACCTTCAAAGGCAGCCTACTCCACAGCCCTGCTGTTCTATAACAGAAGGATCTCTCGAAATACCTTCAAAGGCAGCCTCCTCCACAGCCCTGCTGTTCTATAACAGAAGGATCTCTCGAAATACCTTCAAAGGCAGCCTCCTCCACAGCCCTGCTGTTCTATAGCAGAAGGATCTCTCGAAATACCTTCAAAGGCAGCCAACTCCACAGCCCTGCTGTTCTATAACAGAAGGATCTCTCGAAATACCTTCAAAGGCAGCCTACTTCACAGCCCTGCTGTTCTATAGCATAAGGATCTCTCGAAATACCTTCAAAGGCTGCCTACTCCACAGCCATGCTGTTCTATAACAGAATGATCTCTCGAGATACTTCAAAGGCTGCCTACTCCACAGCCCTGCTGTTCTATAACAGAAGGATCTCTCGAAATACCTTCAAAGGCAGCCTATTCCACAGCCCTGCTGTTCTATAACACAAGGATCTCTCGAAATACCTTCAAAGGCAGCCTCCTCCACAGCCCTGCCGTTCTATAACACAAGGATCTCTCGAAATACCTTCAAAGGCAGCCTACTCCACAGCCCTGCTGTTCTATAACAGAAGGATCTCTCGAAATAACTTCAAAGGCAGCCTCCTCCACAGCCCTGATGTTCTATAACACAAGGATCTCTCGAAATACCTTCAAAGGCAGCCTCCTCCACAGCCCTGCTGTTCTATAACACAAGGATCTCTCGAAATACCTTCAAAGGCAGCCTCCTCCACAGCCCTGCTGTTCTATAACAGAAGGATCTCTCGAAATACCTTCAAAGGCAGCCTCCTCCACAGCCCTGCTGTTCTATAACACAAGGATCTCTCGAAATACCTTCAAAGGCAGCCTCCTCCACAGCCCTCCTGTTCTATAACACAAGGATCTCTCGAAATACCTTCAAAGGCAGCCTACTCCACAGCCCTGCTGTTCTATAACACAAGGATCTCTCGAAATACCTTCAAAGGCAGCCTACTCCACAGCCCTGCTGTTCTATAACAGAAGGATCTCTCGAAATACCTTCAAAGGCAGCCTCCTCCACAGCCCTGCTGTTCTATAACACAAGGATCTCTCGAAATACCTTCAAAGGCAGCCTACTCCACAGCCCTGATGTTCTATAACAGAAGGATCTCTCGAAATACCTTCAAAGGCAGCCTACTCCACAGCCCTCCTGTTCTATAACACAAGGATCTCTCGAAATACCTTCAAAGGCAGCCTCCTCCACAGCCCTGCTGTTCTATAACACAAGGATCTCTCGAAATACCTTCAAAGGCAGCCTACTCCACATCCCTGCTGTTCTATAACAGAAGGATCTCTCGAAATACCTTCAAAGGCAGCCTACTCCACAGCCCTGCTGTTCTATAACACAAGGATCTCTCGAAATACCTTCAAAGGCAGCCTCCTCCACAGCCCTGCTGTTCTATAACACAAGGATCTCTCGAAATACCTTCAAAGGCAGCCTCCTCCACAGCCCTGCTGTTCTATAACAGAAGGATCTCTCGAAATACCTTCAAAGGCAGCCTCCTCCACAGCCCTGATGTTCTATAATAGAAGGATCTCTCGAAATACCTTCAAAGGCAGCCTCCTCCACAGCCCTGCTGTTATATCACAGAAGGATCTCTCGAAATACCTTCAAAGGCAGCCTCCTCCACAGCCCTGCTGTTCTATAACACAAGGATCTCTCGAAATACCTTCAAAGGCAGCCTCCTCCACAGCCCTGCTGTTCTATAACACAAGGATCTCTCGAAATACCTTCAAAGGCAGCCTCCTCCACAGCCCTGCTGTTCTATAACACAAGGATCCCTCGAAATACCTTCAAAGGCAGCCTCCTCCACAGACCTGCTGTTCTATAACAGAAGGATCTCTCGAAATACCTTCAAAGGCAGCCTCCTCCACAGCCCTGCTGTTCTATAACAGAAGGATCTCTCGAAATACCTTCAGAGGCAGCCTCCTCTACAGCCCTGATGTTCTATAACACAAAGATCTCTCGAAATACCTTCAAAGGCAGCCTACTCCACAGCCCTGATGTTCTATAACACAAGGATCACTCGAAATACCTTCAAAGGCAGCCTACTCCACAGCCCTGATGTTCTATAACACAAGGATCTCTCGAAATACCTTCAAAGGCAGCCTCCTCCACAGCCCTGCTGTTCTATAACAGAAGGATCTCTCGAAATACCTTCAAAGGCAGCCTCCTCCACAGCCCTGCTGTTCTATAACACAAGGATCTCTCGAAATACCTTCAAAGACAGCCTCCTCCACAGCCCTGCTGTTCTATAACACAAGGATCTCTCGAAATACCTTCAAAGGCAGCCTCCTCCACAGCCCTCCTGTTCTATACCACAAGGATCTCTCGAAATACCTTCAAAGGCAGCCTCCTCCACAGCCCTGCTGTTCTATAACACAAGGATCTCTCGAAATACCTTCAAAGGCAGCCTCCTCCACAGCCCTGCTGTTCTATAACAGAAGGATCTCTCGAAATACCTTCAAAGGCAGCCTCCTCCACAGCCCTGCTGTTCTATAACACAAGGATCTCTCGAAATACCTTCAAAGGCAGCCTACTCCACAGCCCTGCTGTTCTATAACAGAAGGATCTCTCGAAATACCTTCAAAGGCAGCCTCCTCCACAGCCCTGCTTTTCTATAACACAAGGTCTCTCGAAATACCTTCAAAGGCAGCCTCCTCCACAGCCCTGCTGTTCTATAACAGAAGGATCTCTCGAAATACCTTCAAAGGCAGCCTCCTCCACAGCCCTGCTGTTCTATAACACAAGGATCTCTCGAAATACCTTCAAAGGCAGCCTACTCCACAGCCCTGCTGTTCTATAACACAAGGATCTCTCGAAATACCTTCAAAGGCAGCCTACTCCACAGCCCTGCTGTTCTATAACACAAGGATCTCTCGAAATACCTTCAAAGGCAGCCTACTCCACAGCTGCTACCTATCCTGCTTCCTTTAACCAGATGTGAAGGTCAACCTACCTCAACAGAAATACTGAGCAGGTCGACTTCCGTCTTGGTTATAACTGTTGATTGTCGAGTGCCGCGGTTGACGATCGCCAGCTCCTGGAAGCCACAGCATTTCATGCATCAGAATGTAGAAATATTATCCAAGAATAATCACATCAAACTTATTGCACTAAAATGTAATAATATTATTCTAGAGAAACTTTAGCGTCACTACTCCCCGATACTTGGGGCTTGGACGGTGATGACATAGAAAAATAAATTCTTTTCTGTACAAACTATTTTATAGCTGACAATGCAAAGGGTCACCAATATCCGTGGAAGCTCCTACAAAAGTGCTATGAAGTAGCCAATCCTGCAAGAATGTTGCGTCCGTATAGCCATATGCTGCATGTAAATATTGCTTCCAACTGCCTTGTTTTGTTTTGTCTACTAAGCCTGTAATTCAATGTATTGAAATTCACTACTCAAAAGTCAAAAAAGTAAATAGAAAACATATCTACAACTCCAACGATTGCATTCAGAAAGAGCATTTTCAGCCCTCATCCGCGAGGAACAAAGCCATGAAGGCTTTAAAACTCCTCCGTCAACCCGTGAAGTCTCCACTCTATAACCGTGCCAACGTGTTCCCTAGAAGTCACTTCTCCACCCGTACCCGCCTGTACCCCTGAAGTTTCTATTCTATAACCGTGCCAACCTGTTCCCTAGAAGTGACTTCTCCACCCGTACCCGCCTGTACCCCTGAAGTTTCTATTCTATAACCGTGCCAACCTGTTCCCTAGAAGTGACTTCTCCACCCGTACCCGCCTGTACCCCTGAAGTCTCCACTCTATAACCGTGCCAACGTGTTCCCTAGAAGTCACTTCTCTACCCGTACCCGCCTGTACCCCTGAAGTTTCTATTCTATAACCGTGCCAACCTGTTCCCTAGAAGTCACTTCTCTACTCGTACCCGCCTGTACCCCTGAAGTCTCCACTCTCCACCCGTACCCGCCTGTACCCCTGAAGTCTCCACTCTCCACCCGTACCCGCCTGTACCCCTGAAGTCTCCACTCTCCACCCGTACCCGCCTGTATCCCTGAAGTCTCCACTCTCCACCCGTACCCGCCTGTACCCCTGAAGTCTCCACTCTCCACCCGTACCCGCCTGTACCCCTGAAGTCTCCACTCTCCACCCGTACCCGCCTGTACCCCTGAAGTCTCCACTCTCCACCCGTACCCGCCTGTACCCCTGAAGTCTCCACTCTCCACCCGTACCCGCCTGTACCCCTGAAGTCTCCACTCTATAACCGTGCCAACCTGTTCCCTAGAAATGACTTCTCCACCCGTACCCGCCTGTACCCCTGAAGTTTCTATTCTATAACCGTGCCAACCTGTTCCCTAGAAGTGACTTCTCCACCCGTACCCGCCTGTACCCCTGAAGTCTCCACTCTATAACTGTGCCAACGTGTTCCCTAGAAGTCACTTCTCTACCCGTACCCGCCTGTACCCCTGAAGTTTCTATTCTATAACCGTGCCAGCCTGTTCCCTAGAAGTCACTTCTCTACTCGTACCCGCCTGTACCCCTGAAGTCTCCACTCTCCACCCGTACCCGCCTGTACCCCTGAAGTCTCCAATCTCCACCCGTACCCGCCTGTACCCCTGAAGTCTCCACTCTACACCCGTACCCGCCTGTACCACTGAAGTCTCCACTCTCCACCCGTACCCGCCTGTACCCCTGAAGTTTCTATTCTATAACCGTGCCAGCCTGTTCCCTAGAAGTCACTTCTCTACTCGTACCCGCCTGTACCCCTGAAGTCTCCAATCTCCACCCGTACCCGCCTGTACCTCTGAAGTCTCCAATCTCCACCCGTACCCGCCTGTACCCCTGAAGTCTCCACTCTCCACCCGTACCCGCCTGTACCCCTGAAGTCTCCACTCTCCACCCGTACCCGCCTGTACCCCTGAAGTCTCCACTCTCCACCCGTACCCGCCTGTACCCCTGAAGTCTCCACTCTCAACCCGTACCCGCCTGTACCCCTGAAGTCTCCACTCTCCACCCGTACCCGCCCACACCACTGAGACTATACTCGTTTCCACTAGCACCCCGTAACTCTACACTATAGCTGTGCCCGCCGATATGCCTGTGCAGGTCACGCCCGTACCCTCGGGTGGATGCTCGCTGGTTTGGGTGCGAGGCATGCAAGTCACCACCGCTTGGTGAACCTCCCCCTCTAAATTCGATCAAATCATTTTCGAACGCGTCCCTGATGTCGGCAACTCCCGCAGAATGATTGATGTGGACAGATAACGCTGAATAAGACGATTATGAGAAGGACAAACGCAGAAAAGCAATTGAAGTTTTGAGTATTGACTGTAATGAAGTTCCTTATCATTTCCTGCTCAGGATTTGACTTACCCCGAAGCTGTCCCCTCTTTGAAGGTAACAAACGGTCTGCGCTTTGTCGTCTGAAGGATTCAACACTGCCACCAGCACTGGAAGATAATTAGAGAAGTTCATATTTATTCAAAAGTCTTTGTCAAACAGATAAAAGGAGGCTTTTGTTTAAACGAACTTTTGTGCATTATGATGCCATAGAAACTGCGCCATTTCTCATTAGACAACGGACTTCCCTATCCTTTAGTTTAGAGTTCTGTTTTATTGCTCTATTTTCCTGTAATATTTATTTAAACTTCCGAATATCAAAGTTTACTTCATTCGACAATTTCCTTGAGGTCGGCTGTGAGTAATTGAAATAAAAACAGCAGCAGCAATAATCGAGAGTTCATAATCATCACATTGATGATTTCATGAAATTCTACAAAATACAGAGAGTTTGTCTGAGCAAATGAAATTGATAAAGATTGCTGCGTTTCTGTAAGAGTCTTCTGGTTTGAATGAAGACAATGAGGATTGACTTAAGTATCTAATCGTAGGCTGGTAGACGATTAAATTCGTGCAGATAACATTGGAGCAAATCAAATTTGGCAACAGGTGTGAGCTCTGATATTAAAATGATAACTTGTTTATTCAATATAAGCTCAAATAAAATGGGAGTGCGTTTAGTGGATGAATATAAAAGATATAAAAAAGGTGACGGGTTGCTTCTGTTCAAGATCTCAGCCCTCTCAGCTGCATTCCACGAAAAGTGGTGTATAGTTTTATACACCCATGTCAACAAACACCTGATCCACATTTACAGTGATGAAATAATTGCCTAAATATTACAATTTTGAGTTGAAATTCTCAAATTCTCTACTGAAGAATTGCAGTTGAATTGCTGATGTATCAGCTTCGGACATATTTGCGCCTCCCTGATGCCCCCTTCAGAGCTGGAACCGGGCCGAGTCCGGGCCTGAAATATCCAGCACACGGGCCGATCCTTATTATTTCTGGAATTGAAGATATTTTCTTCATTTGATCATTTATATTCTCTGAATCAATTCATTTGATGGCTTGTCAGCATGACTATCAAGCGATAAGATGAAATAGACACCAGGATAATTGCTTCTCTTTTTCAAAATGACTGCATGTCTTGAGTGCCTTCGTTTTACTGTTTTAATAAACCTAAAAACTTGCGAGAATATGCAGATATCAGTACATCAATATAGATCCAATTTATTTGTGATAGACAAATGAGTTAACTATGTACAATAATCAAAACGAATGAAAATTTGCTATGAATTAAATGTCTAAAAATTCACCTTACTTTTGAACAGTAATCAATTTACTTGCAGATAGCGCATAGAACCTACAGCATGCCATCATTTAATCAATAATTAGCTTTTTAGAATGATTCTTAAGTCGATTACACTCAATTTATGTAATTGATATTTCATTTGAGGATGGTGAAGTGCGAAAAACGATAAAATTTCTCACCCGACCCCTAATACTACATTCATCCGAGCCAGGTCCGGACTGAAAAAAGCGTCCCGATTCCAGCTCTGTCCCTATTTCATACAATCATTACATATCAAGAACGAAGTCTACAGCTACAAGTTTACTATAGGCGACTTGCGTGCAACCATCCCTTGAATGTCTGACGGCAATTCGATGAATCTTGACAATATTCCGACGCAGCAATGGAGGGGTAGAAGTCGGTAGTCACATCCGCCCAAACTGAGTTGGGTTGGTGAGGCCGGCAGAGACCCTCATGAATGAAAAGGGTATTCCCTTCACTTGGGGACTAGCAGCAGAGAACATTCGTCGGAGATGGATGACTCTTCACACCAGAATGCACATCGTCTTAGTATCAGCAGTTACCACACACGCGCGTGCAGCACTTTGCACAAAATTGCTGCTAAAACATTCAGAATTTGTCATTCCATCCTCAAGAAGGATGGAGATAGGCTGTTACTGAAATTCTATAATACTAAAGAAGTTAGGCCCCATATTTCGCTTGCCCAAGACCTGAGCAGCGGCGCAGGACCCTTGTTTCTACTGTGCATTGAGTTGTGCATCCAAAAGTAAACCTGTCTAAAAAAGTGTAACTTGCTAACAATCGGAAGCACATTAAGAGGACGCCTTCCATGTGACCGGCTTTTATTTATTATCCAGCTCTCATTATCTTGTGGTGATAACTACGCAATAATGCAGATTGAACTTTAAGTCTTAGGTTTGACCCGACCTAGGTTTGAACCCAGGTCTCCCGGACAGAGAGCGAACACTCTACCACAATGCCACAACGCTGGCATAAATCATGATATTTCACCTCTTTCCGTTTATATCGACGCTACGATCATGCGTGCGCGGCGTACTCCAATCTGACAAGTGATTCGGTCGTACTCCGAGTAAATATTGCAAAGTTGACATACTTCGGATACCTCTGGCAACAATTACTCGCAAATACCGCTGAGCACGTTGCAATGCAAATTCTCTAGACAGATTGAAGGAAAACTGAATGAGGTCCTACAACTACGTCAATCAGGGACATGTCGCAGCGCGTCAGTGAGATCAAATTTACTGTTCTTATGGATTCAATTTTGAGTTAAGTTCCAAGTATGAAACGTGGAGGCTTTCTCTTTGCTCCCATCTGTTCTAATTCTGCAAACAAATATCCGCTGACACATCTGTCAAACTGATCGCATGCAATAACGATGATTTACTTTGGATGTTTCGCTTTTAAAAGTTGCAGATTGTCGCGCAAACACCAAAGCAATATTTAGTGACTTTCATCGCCATAACTACCGGAATACTCACAAATTGACTCAAATGACATCAAAGTCACCACACACGTTCACACTGTGGACACAGCATCAGATGATTGTGCGGAAACTATTCTAAGTTGAATTTAGATAAAATCATTGACCACCCACACGGACGGATCAGTGACGGGAAGGAAAGATCGAAGCTATGGGAGCGAATCAAAATGCACAATAGACGGAGAGGAAATTGATGATACTCACCTGTTCCGTAAAGAATTATAAAGAAGGCATGAGCGGGGTCGCCTTGTCGGATGACAACCCCTCGAAGTTTTGTAGCTGGATATATCACAAAATTTAATCAATTCCACAAAGATGTTCGCAAATGATAAAGTCATGAAGAGTAACAGAAATGCAATAACATTTGAAGATTGAATCAATAACGGATAGCGAGAAGTTCAACCAACTTATCCATGGGTATTACCGGAAACTTCATCTTCAAAAATGACGCGTCTTTCAAGCACCTTCTGACTTGGTGACATCATTACATTAGCGCAGTGATCTTCTTGAAAAGATCACAACCAACAAATTACAATGAATTGGAATAATCAAAAGATTTCGCACAGAAGGGTTTTGATAACATAATTAGACTTTAAATGTAAAACCAACCAACCTAGTAAATCCTTCGCCGACTGTTATTCAAATTGTTGTCATATAATAAAGGTAACGAAGTCATGAACATCAAATTCCTAAATGAACCGAATATATTTCACCATCATGACCTTATCAACGTTGAACAAGGAATAGTAAACTACAAAATCCTATTATGTCATAATTAGACACCGACATCTGAGGTGAATATTTTTGTCATTTTATATGAATAATTTTACAAATTTAGGTTGTTTTTTAGGTGAATCAAAAATCCAGTAAAATATCTAGATTCAATGAGAGCAATGGTATTTTTTATTTATATTTTCATGAATTGTGCTTTTCTCGGTAACTAATTTGAAAACAAATACCGCGACAATCATCTACGCATGTTTAAAAAAAGAATTAGAGAAAAGAAAGTGACAAGTAAGTCCTAGATTTAATCGCGATTCGGAACGCTTTTATTTCAAGCTATAACACCTGCAGATGTCAAACATTAACAACTAAGTATATAATTGAGTTGTCAAAATGTGTATTGACAATTCAATTGTGCAATTGTGTATGTGTCAAACAGATCGAAATTACTCTCATTTCAAATGCAATATAAACTCTGTAAGAACTCTATAAATGCACATAAAAGAATTGGAAACTATGACCAGAAACATGTGGCACTTCCCACAATCACTCATCAATGCCTTGATTATTCCGAAAGGTATTCATCACCACGATTTCTCAATGTTTCTCTCAAGTTAATCAAATAGCAAGTTTTTGTCGTAATAACAATGTTTTGGTGATTTAAGTGTTTTACAAAATATCCGGAATTTAGGTAAAAAATCATTTTAGGTGATTCACCTAAATTGTCGCTGTCTAGTCATAATATTGTTTCATAATTCATATTTACTCGAAATCCCACATTTCATTCATTTATTTATCAATCGGCAACATAAGAATAAAAATTGCTTAATTATAAATTATAAAATTTCATAATCAAATTAAATTCACTATCAAGATAAATATATCAAATTGAGTTAGTCATGCTCATGCAATATCAATTCAACAAGATGTTGCTTGAAATGTCACCTCTACCAATTAATATGATAAACACTTCTTGCATTTTCGGATCAGAGCTTTAGTAGTTAGATGCACACTAAATATTGAACCAGTAAATACATGCACATATCGGTAATACCACCGTAGAAGGGCACATGTAGGTGACCTCATATTCAATGCAAGTGCAGTTTGCCTGGGCGTGTAGATTAGAAACATATCTTCAAACATGAACAACTTAGCACTATAAGCTCCTTGGCAGCTCTTGGAATAAAATCTTTGTGATTGTGAACAGTTCTGCATATTTCGAACTAGTTTGTGCAATTCCGCGCCGTACTGACAAATCCTTGTAGGAAAAACGCAGCGTCTGCGGCTGCCAAGGAAGTTTTGGTGCTGAAGTGGTTCAAGTATGATGACATCCCTCTTCGCCGTCACAGTTGCAGATTTCAAGCTCTGTGGAATGACAAATGACTGGCCTACCTGTACCGAAGATGAGGAAGTAGAAGGCTTGAGCCGCTTGACCTTCCTTTACAATGACGCGACCTTGACAGTATCTGAAGGAGAGACAAGAAAGAAGGTGAGAAACAAAGAGTGAGGATTCAAGCTTTCAACACAATTTCATCGGAAACAACTCTCTAAAACATTTCAATAGCGGACAAGGGTTACGGCTCGCAGAGACTGACATCTAGAATGACAGAACAAGCTGAAGGACTGTAGAATCATGAAGGAAATTTGCACATGTACAATCCACGCGCATTTGTGATGCTTCAAAGCAGTTACTTCTGAACATCGAAGCGGTTGAAGATTGTCTCATGAAGTCTTACTTCACCAAGGGATTTTGTCTGTTTGCAGTTGTCAGCTGCAGTCAGACAGAAAAGATTTACAGAGACTGTGAGAACTCCCCTTGACGAAGTTCCTGAGAATGTTTCATTTCTGTGGATGAAGCCTGTTGCTGACGAATTGCGCATATTTGTATCAGAAGGAACTGAGACAGAAAAGATCATTACGTTTTTCGCAACTCATTTGCGGTCTCTATTCCCATTAGACTTAATAATTGTGACACAGACTTCTGCACGCGTGACGAATGATTCTGCTGTGGATCAAAACGGCATGGAAAGACATAAAAGTCGAAATAACTCGGAAGACTGATGTCTGGTCATGAGCATGTTTCAAACTTAAGAACATGTAGAATTTTGAACTTGTCTTCATCTATTTGCGACATGTCTCGTCCTCTCTCTTCAGAACAAATACACAGTGTTGTGTGCTAGGCAGTTTGTCTTCTTGCTTTATTATGCATTTATTATGCATTTTATTGTTTTGTGAGAACAATCTCCATTCCATTGTTAGAGAAATAACTTTTCCGTGGCATGCATTTCAAGTTCCAATGTCATACAAAAGTCCAGCTTGTCAGCTATCTACGGTACATGACTGACAAGACATGTCATGTCATCAGACAATGGATGACCAAACAATTGGTAGCTGACCGTGAGCGAATATCTTCATCAGACGTATTTAACGCGGCATGGAACAACGCCCGCTCTCCCATTTCTGGTCTCTCCAAGCGGAAGAGTTTGTCGGCGAGAGCGCGTTGTGGGTGTTTCAGCCATATCTTTCTATGTTGCGAAAACTATCATTCGAACTGCTGCGGGACGTGATCACCACGGCTTGTGAGTCCTGGAAGAATCTGGAGACTCTGTTGGTGCTAGTGGACTGTCTTAATAAACTGTGAACGAACCATCTGTCCTTGTAATGGGACTGTTTGCACCATTTATTTATTTTCACAATATAATTTATCCACATTTTTCATTTACATTTTTCAATCATATGTTTTGGGAATATTAAGAAAATAATAAGTCAATAATTTAGTCAATTTTAACCGGTTACAAAACAATTAACCGGTCCCAGCCCTGCTCATGACACAGGATAATTCTCAGACAAAATGAATGATTCATAGAAATGCTATAAAACAAACTCCTACAATGAAATAAAAAATAAAATGTCGAATTTTTAAACGATGAAAATTTCTTGTGGAGTCAGGAGCACAGATCATATCAAATCATAAGGGTTGTGTGCTCTCCATATTTTCTCACTGTCTAAATAAGCTATGCGCTGTGTGTCAAATATCTTCCCAAGATAAACCCTATGTGAGCTGTCGAATGGAAAATAAAAGCAGCAGTTATGTCCTTTGTCATCGAATATAAGATTTACCACTCGCCGCAGCTGTGTCGAATAAATGACGTCATCACTTCTGGCGAGTGAAGCATTCAGTGCAGACAAAGTATGAATCATGCCCATACCAGCCATCTCCCTAGTGTGCTAATGCTGTGAGATGGATAAGTGTTTAATCATTCATAAAGATACAGTGCATCTTCGATTATCCGGATTTCGATTATCCGGACGTAATTTCTGAATCCGTTCGATTCTCCGTGATTCCATCAAAACATGTACATGTACATACATGAAATCAAATGTTCATTTTACCATTGCTCTCCTCTTTAGGTAGCACATACACGAAGTACTCTTGCTTTACCAGCAATTAATTTTTGCTCAATGTGCGGTTCTCGCCTGACTCAAATAATAGCCAAGCAGATAAATGATTGGAGCATTCTTAAGTAGGTTATGCATGCTAGTCAAAGCTGGGATACAGCTCTGATAAATCACTTTCAATTCATGGCCTCAGTTCACGGTCATTGTTTGTGTACGTGCATTTATGTGCTTTAATAGGAACGACAGTGAATATATAGCAAACACGTACAATTGATGCTCATAATTTCATTAAACAGTCGAAGAATCGAAATCAAATATATCAAGTATTACAGGTAGATATGCAGGATGGATGTATGCATACAGATTATATGGATAGGTGTACATCATATTCTACGGGGATCTTGGTATATGATCAAATGTAATCAATTAAAAATTCGCTTATCCGGATCTTTGACTGACCTGTTGGGTTTTGACCATCCGGATAATCGAAGATGCACTGTACTTGCATTCATGTAATTCAATGACATTGTGCAATAAAGTATAAGTATCTGACTGAAATTATCTGCAGGTCGATATCAATTCGATATTCATCATCAGCGAATTCCAGACATTTCCCGAGAGCTTATAACGTTTGAATTCTACTTCAAACTTTGAATGATCCTCTTTACAAAGCAATGAAAATGTTGTCATCAAATTACTCACGTCTCCAACATTCCGAATTTCGCCAACTTGGTCTGCATTCGCACTGGATAATCTGCTATAGATTTGACGCTCCGTAGTGCGATAACAGCCTGCAAATGGAAGACAGACACATTGTCTTTTTGTTACTTGATGCTTTCCAAACAAAAATTCATAAAATGCATCAGCGGTGGAATAGGGTCACGTGTCGTTGACCGGTGACTCAAAACTTTCATTTGCAGCACAAATGCTGACATACAGGGTGTTCGCGACCTTCTGGCGGATTTTGTCACTACCATTATGGTACAGAATAGCAAGTATTGAACTTACTTACTCAAACCATGGACTGATTGATGATATTAGCTTATGACAGTGACGAAAAAGATGCGTTTCAATCCGATAAAATGGGTAGGATTTTATTACATCGGTTTGCGAAAATCAATCACCTTGCATTGGAGCGCATGTATTGCTTGCATAAACGTTGCCAATCTTACTAACCCTCCTGATCTGCAATTATATGGTATGCGACTCAACAACGAGGGATTGTTTGGATTGTGATAGTGAGAAAGTCACTGCTTGTTTTGTTTGAAGTTCAACAAAGACCTCTTCCGGCAAGTACATGGCTTCATCGGAAAAGATGATTTATGGAAGTCTTTTTGTTGCTGGCTGAATAACGTGTAGGTTATCACGTGAAGACTTAAGAATGGCAAGAAGGCAGAGGTTATTGAAGCATTTAATGATCGAAGCATTTTGTAGAGGAACCTTTATAAGAAGTCGGACATGCGCCATCCTCCGCCAAACAAAGTAGCCCGCTAAAGGAAGATGGAATGCAATCCTCGAGCATTGAAACACTGAGTTGTACAAGAATTGAAGGTTAAAGATGCACCTAGTCGACTTTGATGTTTTCTTTTGATAATTGATTGACTGACGTACAGGATTCTAATTTGGCCTTTAGTACCAGTTTCAGTTATGAGGCAACATTCCGTCTCAATGGGAATATCCACAGACACAACTGTTTCCTGTACGCTTGACAAATC
>CAJQUW010016868.1:0-214138 GCA_907163375.1 Prostheceraeus crozeri | reverse complement strand
CGGAATTTCTTCATTTTTCAACAACAGTATCGCTTCAAACTTGCCCATGTATAGTTCTATTATGCTCAGATCGACATACTAATTGAGTTGAACTATCTACATGCATGCAAGTGTCAGGATCTAAGGTTATTTAGACAAAAGGGAAACGTCAAGTATACATCCCAAGCGCCAATCTCGGTGAAAACAATGAAAAATGCGGAATACAGTCTAACCGCCTGAAAAAAAGATGCTGGCGAATCCAGGGATCCAGAGTCCCGTAAATTGGCAATACCCGGGATTAAAAACCTTAATACTCATGTGACAACACGCTTACAACCTGCAAAATGTAATGTCATATTTAAGGGTCGACTATTC
Source organism: Prostheceraeus crozeri (assembly GCA_907163375.1). Lineage (NCBI taxonomy): Eukaryota > Metazoa > Platyhelminthes > Polycladida > Euryleptidae > Prostheceraeus > Prostheceraeus crozeri. Next base: position 213,784 of record CAJQUW010016868.1, on the reverse strand, counting down.
CAACTTTACTAACGAATACATGGAGAAGGTGAAGATGAAAAACTTACTGATAAATCATCGTAATATATTACATAAATTCATCAGATATAAAACATGTGGTAACAAATTCAGTTCATGATCTTTAATTAAAAATTACTCGTAAATACATCACAATGGGCAGTGATCAACACCTTCTAAAATACGAATCATAAGACAAACGTCAGTTCCCTTGTATCGAATCGTGGAACGAATACATCGGCAAACAACATCTGCAATATTGACTAATTTCTCAGTGAATTCATTTTCATCGATAATGACAAAATCATGCCAATCGGATGCTTTCAAAACATCATACACTCCAAAAGTGTCATTTTCTGGTGATATCAGTTCCAGTAAAGACATATTTACTCTGAAGAACTTGGCCAACATTTTTTCATCATTAACGAACTCTACAATCTCACAAAATTTGTTCTCAGTGGTGAAACAGAAACATGATCGTGAATTTAAACGTCGGTTATAGTTCTTAGAATGAAGCATGATGCCATTATAATAATATCGATGTTTATCTATCAATCCTTGTTTGTTATCCCTCTTCTTTAGTTTAATGACTTCCTTTAATAGACAGAACAACCTTACAAGATCTATTATATAAGATTTTACGGGCATGCGAAATTCTCTTAGCAATTTTAAATTTGAAGTAAACAGATGGACGAAAAGCATTGACATGCACATTTAACATGCTTTATAACTCTACATACGGCATACTAGTCGGAGTCCTTAAAAAAAAGAAAGGACTCCGCATCCCAGCTTATCACCATAGAAAACATAACACGGTAGTCTGAATATGCGAGGTGAGGTTATTGTAGAATTCAGAAAAAGGCCCCGAATGATTACAAAGAGGTAATGTGACATGAATTTTTCATGCTCGGCCAATGTTTAGGCAAGCCTAATTACTTTGAGGTTTCGGCTTGAACTAATTAACCATCATTAAACACAACCCAAGATCACAATCGAACGTCTGAGAACTCGCACTCGCATGCAATTATATAAACTTACCCATTAGCGCCGCCACATTGTGAAGTATAACATCCTGAATAAATTAGTGGTAAATAGAGAATTATTGAAAAAGGTATGCATAGAAGCGTGTTAAGCGACTTTAATAAACGATACAGTATTAATGTGAATTTAGTATTATATGAAAGCAAACAAAGACGCAAAATTCAACTTACTGAGTTTTCGTCAATGATGCTCGAGTTTTCCTAGCATTTCCATGGAAGGATGATTTGCTCGGGCTAGAATCTGGAAAGAAGACGAATGAAATGAAGTGATCTTAAGGATATAATACAACAAAATTGAGATTTAAGTACCGGGACAGTCGGGAAAAAAATAATTTCATGAGTAAAAACACATTTACCCGCACTATTATTGAGTATCGTCGCTCGATTCGGAATCCGAGTGAGCTCTGGTTGTTTGAGCGGGAGAGCACTTTGAGGGAATCCGAGTTATATTTTCTATCCGATGAAGATTCTGTGAAAATGGTCTGTAACAAAAAATTCATAATTAATGAGAGTTGGGAAATGCTATGGTCGATAACTGCAGAAAGTAAGTTTACCATAATACAGTCGTAGGAAGTGTGATCAAATTACACAGTCACACAATATTTACACAGATCATGTATCCAGACCGATATTAATGGAATAAGTTTATGTTGTATTAATACTTGCAGTATCTAACAGTGAATATATATGTAATAAGGCTTCTCTCCTGCTTACCATGGTAGGTTGAAACCTTTAAGTCTCCCATTGCGGCTTAACACGACTGAATTTCTTCAACAAGCTGGATAATTTCAGTTTTTTTTTCTTGCTCTCCGTACTTTTCGCTAGTACTTCCTCCGATATCTCTCCAGTAGATACCATAACAACGATACATTTATATATATATCGTCATCATTATGATGGCGTCAAACACGCATTCCCCTTCTTCAGTTATGACCTTTGATTTGTCAAAAATCATTTTTTCTAGGGGAAGTACACATATATTCCCTATCGTGAGGAAAATACAATAAAAATTCTTTGAGATGAAGCTGGATCCATCGCTGTTATTAAAAAAAGAAATGTAAAAAGTTGGAGTGAACAGATATATCGTACTTTTCTATTGGAATAACGAGTATTCAATAGCGCATTTTCCCTACATTCATTAATTTAAACAGTATAAAAGTTAATCTTCATTTTTCAACAACAGTATCGCTTTCTCAAACTTGCCATGTATAGTTCTATTATGCTCAGATCGACACTACTAATTGAGTTGAACTATCTACATGCATGCAAGTGTCAGGATCTAAGCTTATTTAGACAAGAAGGGAAACGTCAAGTATACATCCCAAGCGCCCAATCTTGGTGGGAAAACAATGAAAAATGCGGAATTTCTTCATTTTTCAACAACAGTATCGCTTCAACTTGCCATGTATAGTTCTATTATGCTCAGATTACATACTAATTGAGTTGAACTATCTTCATGCATGAAGTGTCAGGAATACTAAGCTTATTTAGCAAAAAGGGAAACGTCAAGTATACATCCAAGCGCCCAATCTTGGTGAAATACAATGAAAAATGCGGAATTTCTTTCATTTTTCAACAACAGTTATCGCTTCAAAACTTGCCCATGTATAGTTCTATTATGCTCAGATCGACATACAAATTGAGTTGAACAATCTACATGCATGCAAGAGTCAGGATCTAAGCAAATTTAGACAAAAGGGAAACGTCAAGTATACATCCCAAGCGCCAATCTTGGTTTGAAAACAATGAAAAATGCGGAATTTCTTCATTTTTCAACAACAGTATCGATTCAAACTTGCCCATGTATAGTTCTATTATGCTCAGATCGACATACTAATTGAGTTGTTGGAACTATCTACATGCATGCAAGCGTCAGGATCTAAGGTTATTCAGACAAAAGGGAAACGTCAAGTATAATCCAAGCGCCAATCTCGGTGAAAACAATGAAAAATGCGGAATACAGTCTAACCGCCTGAAAAAAGATGACTGGCGAATCCAGGGATCCAGAGTCCCATAAATTGGCAATACCGGGATTAAAAACCTTAATACTCATGTGACAAACACGCTTACAACCTGCAAAATGTAATGTCATATTTAAGGGTCGACTATTCCAACTTTACTAACGAATACATGGAGAAGGTGAAGATGAAAAACTTACTGATAAATCATCGTAATATTATTACATAAATTCATTCAGATATAAAACATGTGGGTGTAACAAAATTCAGTTCATGATCTTTAATTAAAAAATTACTCGTAAATACATCACAATGGGCCCCCAGTGTATCAACACCTTCTAAAATACGAATCATAAGACAAACGTCAGGCTTCCCTTGTATCGAATCGTGGAACGAATACATCGGCAAAACAACATCTGCAATATTGACTAATTTCTCAGTGAATTCATTTTCAATCGATAATGACAAAAATCATGCCAATCGGATGCTTTTCAAAACATCATACACTCCAAAGTGTCATTTTTCTTGGTGATATCAGTTCAGTAAAGACATATTTACTCCTGAAGAACTTGGCCAACATTTTTTCATCATTAACGAACTCTACAATCTCACAAAATTTGTGTCTCAGTGGTGAAAAACAGAAACATGACCGTGAATTTAAACGTCGGTTATAGTTCTTAGAATGAAGCATGAGTTGCCATTATAAATAATATCGTATGTTCATCTATCAATCCTTGTTTGTTATCCCTCTTCTTTAGTTTTTAATGACTTCCTTTAATAGGATCAGACTGATGATTTGATTGAATAACTTCCAAGCAATCTTAAACAATAGGATAAATGCTCTACTACTTATGTTTGGAATGATTCACAGTTCCGGTAAACATTACGCTTCAATATGCTTTAATACCACGCTCAAAACAATACATATTAATACAAAACGCTGGACCGAAACGTTGCAATTGCAAAGCTAAAATGCTTAAGTAAAATGCACATTCATTTTCTATGAATGATTTTGGAAAATATTCGTTGAGATGTGGACAAAAAACAATCGATCAAAAACACGAACATTATTCGTTACTGACACATCCATAACTGGACTGTTAGCTCTACGTATAGCATATACCAATAACAGCAATGATAAGAGCATTGCTGTTGTGAGATGACTGGAACATAATGGTAAAAAATGCATACAATAGAAAATTTTGAAAATCAATGGCTTTGTAATTTTTGAATTTAACAATTGACTTGAACTTTGGAAAATCGTGAGGAACATATATTGTTTTTTAAATATTTGATTTATTGATTACTTTAGTCTTTGAGGCGTACCTAAATACATATGATGAAGTCTTACTACATGGGAGCGAGCATGGTTAAGTCAGCAATTGCTTTGTCACACTTTCATAAACTGCGTGCATGGACGTCTAGAACGATACCAGAAGGAATCGGCATATGTCAGCAAGGTATGTAACATCCTTTCACAACCGCAAATCTTTTCGTTCATAAGTTCAGACAAACGGACATGTTCTTTATAGTCGGATTCGGTTCTTAAGGGATTATAGTAACATCGTCGTAAATACAAGAAGAACCACGTCCAATTTTCATTGTTGCACCAGGATGTAAACAGAATGGACAACCATGCCTACCATTAAACTGTCACAGTGTTCGTGCATAATGCATAAGCAGGTAAGTCAAATATTGATCTCTTCTTGATTTCGTCTGCTTGATTTGTTAAAAGAGAAAATACCACATCTAGACGTTCGTAAAGTTGTATTACAATCGGTTTGGTATTAGCCAGATTTATTGAATTTAGAAGGGAGTGAGAGGATTAAAACTACAGCTGGATAATTTATGTCGATGTACAGTACATACCATGCAGCCATGGTCTAATGGTGCTAAGTGCCTGCTCTATTGGGTCACGAGGTCCAAGGTTCGAGACCGACGAAAAAAAACACCATTGATAGTCGTCAGGGAAGGGCATCCGGACTTTGCAACAAACGCACCGTTCAAATTCCACCAAAGTAGCACCTTCCTACCCCCATCAATGGAGAAATACGGAAGTAAACGATGAAAAATACCATAAGTACAATATCATAAAAATGGGTAGTTTTACACAAAATCAACATGCTGTATCATCCGAAGATAATAGCATACTCCACGATGCTACATTTCTACGTCCTTGCTTTTACGAGTAAATAGGACGATTTTTTGAATTTGATTTTTCTTGTGTTTCATGAGCAAAGCAAGTAAAATTTTGTACCGTGTATATACGATATACAACATGAGAATGGAGTATTACCTCCGAAATGTTGTTAAAAAAACAGTACAAGTTAAAATCTGAATATTTTCTCGCAAACAGCAACTTACAAGAGTAAAATTTTAAAAGAAGATAAAACATAACAATATGCTTGCTTGAGAAAAACTATGAATTATTAATACTATGAACATGGACATCAGGACAAGGGACAATAGAATTCTTAAACTCGTCCATTCACCGACTAGCGTCTAAATTTCAAATTGTCTTTGCCTAATTGCTCCTCATTAGTTTTGGAATAACTTTCTTTTTAATTATATCCGTTTAGTTTATTTTCGTCTTATTTATTAGTCTATACTGTACAGTTATAGTCAGTCACAGAGGTCTATTAGATTTTTTGTACCTTGTAAGGTTGTGCATGATAAATGCATGACCCCACTAGAATAGGTCCGTTCCGTTCAGGAATAGGGATAGAAACGCGAATCATGTTCTAGTTCCTGCTGATGATCTCACACATGAAATTTATTTTTTTCATCCTCAAATTATTTAATAATTATATATGCGGTAGTGATAATTGTGGATCAAACATGCTGTTAAGGTTTAGAACTGTATGTTTTTTATAATCGACACAGGCTCAACCACATAGCCTGAACCTTGTCGATTAACCATCTTCCACTGTTATAGTTACAAATGAGATGCATGTATTTCAGGAACACAATCAGTTGAAATAAGAATGAGTGTATCACAATTTCTATGGATCTTCCTAACAGAAGAAAGTTTTGCGCAGGGAATTTATTTTTTGCGCATTTGCGTCAGCTCAAGAGAAATTTGCGCAGGTCTGGCCAACGCTGCAGCAGGACGTACATGCTGTCGTGCTAAAAATAATGAAAAAAAAAACCAAACAGTATACAATAGTGGCCAAATTAAAGAGCCCACTTAGTAGTCTAGAGATAGATTCGTTTGTTCGCTCTTAATGGCGTATAGTATATGATTTATTCAATGATTATAAACCACAGAAATGGAAAAGCTGTTGATGATATTTACTGTGGCTGGTAACAGGTTTCTAAGTGAAATGTTGCCTAACTGACTTCGTTGCAGTAGGGGACAATAAGTTTGATTTACAGCCGTTCAGGTCCGATTATAGATTTGCAATGGCATATTGGTTTGAAGATTACATGACACTTCACAGTTATGCGTGGTCAGATAATTGTGTTGCATAATGAAATTTTTGTATTTGAGTAGGCATGTGGCATGAATATCATGTTCATATTTAAGAATTTTTTATTTCATATCTATTTCATGAGTGAAAGAATTTTATGACTACAATAATACATGTAGTGAGGTTAATAAACATTTATAATACAATCGCGACTTACTTTCATGATCAGGGCAGAATAACGGTATTCAGTGCCTGTTTCGAATATGACATACGCACATTTCAAGTAAATCAATATCGCAGAGCTACCAATTCAAGCTCATCTGTGAAATCGATGTTCATATTGCTTGCCGTCGATGATTCTGAGCAGGTGTCCATTGAGATACTGCATGACGAAACGCTTGATTCCTTCACAATCACTTGATCAACCATATCCACCTGATCGTCGACTGTCACGGAATCCCGGCTATTTCAAGCGCAGCATCCCCCGTAGCCTTTCATCTAACATTGAGACATCTCCAGAATCAGTTTTCACCTGTTTAGAATCAGTTTAAATCGTTAAAAAATCAATTAATAGGCCTAGCTACTCAATGATTTTTCATTAACCAATACAATCTTAGAATATAGGCTATACAGGTTACCTATGAATCTTCAAAACCCTTTTGAGGTTGGCTGAGGTTTGAAGCAAGACAGTTGGCCCAAAAGGCCAGAAAACCCACATTCTTCATAATTTCGGTACTTGTAGGTTATATTACCCCCACTCCTTCAAAATCCAATAAATCTAGTTATACTTGTTTGATGGTACTGAAACTTTATGAGCGTTTAGATATGGGTATTTTCTCTCTACAAACCAAATTTCATTCAATTCGGATAAACAGTTGCTACGCTACAGCCGACAACGTAAAACAAGAAAGAACTACACGCTTATTCCAAAAGCTGTATGTCTGATCTCTCACTGAGGAGCCCAGTAATCGACAGAGGTCTTTTCATCCCTACAAATCGATGTTAGAGTCAGCAAGTTCATGATCGAAGTGACAATGGGACAGGTGCAGCGATTGTGTGTGTTGCCCCGAGGCAATGAGTCACATACGTTCAAAGCGAATGTACGTTGACGATCAAGGTCAACCATGGGCATATTTTACGTTGTCGGCTGTAGCGTAGCAACTGTTTATCCGAATTGAATGAAATTTGGTTTGTAGAGAGAAAATACCCATATCTAAACGCTCATAAAGTTTCATTACCATCAGACAAGTATAACTAGATTTATTGGATTTTGAAGGAGTGGGGGTAATATAACCTACAAGTACCACAATTTCTACTAAAATAAGCATTTTTTTTTGGGGGGGGGAAAAAACTTTTTTTCAACACTTCCACTTTGCCAAATCAGCTTATGCCCTATATCCTGACAGTTGGATGTTGAAGATGGTGCAAACTCAATTGGAAGTCGACCTGTGTATTCTATAACTCTTATGGGTGAGATTGAGATTGAAGCAAGACAGTTGGCCCAAAAGGTCAGAAAACTCAGTTTTCATAATTTCTACTAAAATAAGCGTTCTCGTTTTTGGGATCAACAGTTACGTGTTTGCTCTTTGCCAAATCAGCTTATATCCTGACAGTTAGATGTATGGAGATGGTTGCAACTCAATTTGGAAGTCCATCCGTGTAATCTGTAACTCTATATGTGTGAGGTTGAAGAAAGACAGTTGGCCCAAAAGGCGCACGAATATTTTGCAATTTTTAATCTTTAAAATATGCCGTTTACAAATGTTATAGGCCTACTTGTGTAGAGTGGAAATTGGCAAATTGAACACGAGTTCATTAATAAAAATATGTTGCCGATTTCCAGATTTCCTGAATCCAAAACCATTTTCTAAAAATGTAAATTTCTTCAATTTCCTTAACTATTGAACAGATAATTACACATGAAAAGTGATCGCCCCTAATAAGTGTGGGGTTGGAATGTGTGGATATTGTTAGTGATGTTCATTTTAACAAAGGTTCGAACTGATGGGGCTGAGGCTGCAGACTTCCTGCCTTTACAATTGAGTGAAGTGAAACCCGGAAAGACTGCCCATTTTCCAATAAAACAAAATCACAGCCCATCAGTTTCCCACTACGCGTTTCGCTTTCAGAAATACATACACATATTTTTTTTTTTTTTTCTGTAACTATAATAGTAAATCTTTGTGGATACAATCTGGTGGATATTTAAAAATAGGTCTTATCAAAAAAATGTACTAGAGTCCTTTTCAGGAATCATTGTTTTCCTTCTGGAAAAATTCCATAACCAGTCTAATTGCGGGTTTTTTTCATTTTAAAAAAAAAATATATATAATTAAATCAGTGATTAGTATTAGAGAATTTTAAGCAGTCTAATAGACAATTGCGTTTCATAAAACTAAAATGAAGTAGTAATTAGAAATGGTTGGTGACTAATTAAAATATGTATTTTAAGGAGTCTATGGATCATTTGCGTTTCATATAGAAATGTCAGTTACGCACCAAATTTGAATACCTTGATTAAATGCTTGTTATTTTATCAACCTTCCGAGGATGATTAAAGGCTTCGGCAACATGAAAATATGTTGTAATGTTCTTGTAAAAGCATGGATAAATAATAACTAACAATGATTAATAATAATGGCTGCGAAGCTACGCCCAAAATCTTAAGTCGACATAGGCCTAAATTTATTTAGCCATGTGTGTAATATACTTAACTTATGGAATAACTTACAGAAAATTGTGTGATGAATCGACGTATTTCAGCCATTCAACGATAAATTAACATTGATGGCCTCACATTATGATTTAAAAGACGCGCGTTAGAACAGGGAATTCCGCTGGCTGCTAAGTTTTCATTGTGATTCCCTAAGCGCTGAATGCGGCGAACGAGTGTTGCATACACTTGCTTTCATGCTAGCTCTGTAAAACCCGCTGTTCACTATGACGCGTTTCAAGTCAAGTCCTTGCGCTTTTCTATCGACAGGCGTGTATGCATGACTACAACGCACACAGATCTACGGCAAACGCCAACACTGCGTCATAATAGTGCTGACGAAACAGTGAATGAGTCCTGATGTCATGGGGACGGAATTACCCTCAGCTGACAAACTATAATAAAAAAAATAATGTATTCACAAGTGAATGTTTTCACAAGCCAATTCAAGTACTTATTAATAAAAAACCGGTTCTTGATGTAGATAAAAGACCGAATTTCTCTATTCCTACTTAAAATTAATGTGACATATATCAGACTGCGTTTTTTTTATGAACAAGCCTCAGGGCCTGCCCATTACATAGTAAATTTTCTTAAAAGAATCAACAATATTGAATAAAAAAGATTAAATAAATTTTGTGCTTAACTTATATCCGTGGTGTATGAAGACACGATGTCGTATCGGACAAATCACCGTCACCCGTCCGAAAATAGTCAGTCATTTTAAAATTGTGACCATGAATTATATGATTTAAATTTATAACTTCGGTTCAGCATTCAAACAAAAAACAAAGCGATCGCTCCAAAATCGCGATTCTAATCACAATTTTTCATCATATTTCATTCGCAATAAACAATGACTTTAAAGATAAACGGAAAAAAAGAAAGAAAAAAAAATATAAAAAAATAAAAAACAAAAAAAATAAAATTTTTTTTTTTTTTTTTTTTTTTGCCCGTTCATGTGAGGTTTCATGAAGACGATATAAAAATATTTTCGCTTTTAAATCAGCATCGAAAGAACTATAATTTATCGTACAGCTGGATATTTAGAAGATATGCACCCTCTTATTTGGTAATTTTTCATTTTTCTTCTTGTAAATTAAGCTTGACTGTTTAGGTTGTCTGAATAGATAATTGCCGTGAAATTTGTTGTGGCGTCATTTTGAGCCGCCAAACATTACTGGCAACCTCGAACAGAAATCCTGTATATCATTGTTGGAGAGTTTACTCGTCACGCTGCCTATTTTACTTGTTTCACACGTATTTGAAGTTCGGAAAAGTTCTTTGATCATTAATTACATGCTGAGTAGAAATATTATGCTAATAATACCCATGAATATAGATCTCCGTGTTTTCTTGGTTAATCTTGGCAAGATCTTGCGCGACAAGATTTGACCAAGCTTGATCAAGATAATTTCTTGGTTATGCTTGTCAAGATCTTGGCAAGATTGATCAAGAATCACCAAGATTGGTCGACTAGTGTCCCTACAGAAACTCGCTCTGGCTGCCCGGACTAAATGGTCGCTTTCATAAGGGCTACGGCAGTATAGTCCGTGAAGTTGTATTTTGAACTTCTTGATTCCAGGTTTCCTGTAACGTCAAGCGAGGGATGCGGAGTCGGAATCCCGGGGTCCTATCGTTTTTGTCGGAGTCGGAATGATAGGACTCCGGCCTATAACTAGACCGAAATATAATACGAACAAATCATCTATCTTAAGGCATTATTGTCACTGTCTTGATTTCAACTTTCTCCGTCAAACAGTAATACTTAGACAGCAGTACATGGAAAGCTTGTAATAGTTGAGGGAATGAGTCGTGATAGTGAAAAAATGATTGTCTTTTCAGTCGGTGATGTAGTAGAGAAGACAAGCCTTCCTAGCCTCGATCATACCTGCGCGCCAAAGGTCACATCAGAGACAAAAATAAAATGCTAGTTTGTTTGAGAGCATTACCTCTTAACCTAACGTCAATCATGTGTGATGGATCCTCCAAAGCGCATATCAAAATCGAAAGTGTACTCATATTTTGAAGAAGGATGGGAATTTCCTGCCTGGTAATAAATCCCCAGGTAACAACCCCTGGAATCGTAGTCGGAGTTGTATCAAAATGATATGACTCCGCAGTGCAAGGTATAATGCATTAAACTAATGTATAGATCTGTAAACCTTAAAATTTGGTCCGAAGCTTCATGAGTCACAGTGACGTGTGAACGCATGCATACTATAACAAAAGTGATCTTGCTGTTAAGGAAAGTAGAAGTCAATGGAACAGTGGAAGGGAGAGTGAGAGAGAGGCATAGAAAGCGAATGATTAGTGATGGTTCTGGAACAAAAGCATAGGTGTCCATGATCCATTGGAAAATAGCTGATTTGTTTCAATCGCCGCTAACCAATTTCTGGATGCAACAGACATCTAGCAATTGATGACCACAACTGTTTGACATCAAACTGCAAAGGCAATAGGAAGTTCATGTAATGATTAGTTGCCGAATTGCAATCAATCAAAGTAGACTCGCGCCGTTACTAGTCAATCATGAATTAAGCGAGACTACTGTAAGCCGCTTTCAAGAAGATAAAAAACTGGCAATATCTGCAATAGAATTGATTAAAGCTCATTTCGATAAACGACAATCCTCTGAATGTTAGCTTCAGTCCAACGAGTATCAACTAAAGTGAATCATGGAGATCGGTCAAATCCTGATATTACTCTCATTTGTGAAAATTCTCATATCATCATCATTAAACTTGTATTTTTTCGGGTATTTTCTTTTACGAAAATATGACCCATGAATTTTGAATTTTAAGTGAGAGAGAGAGAGAGGGAGAGAGCGTGGGACAGAGAGTGGAAGAGATCTACGATCACATTTCTTTGTCAATCTGTTACATACTCGATACAGCTATTGTTCAATGGCGGCAGGAGTTATCAATTACCAACCAACATCACCAGGAAAATAGGATTTATCGTAGAGGATATGCATACATCTGTGCAATAGACGATGTCTGTGAGGATATATTGCAGTGTTAGCACTGTCAAAAGAACTTCCATGTCTCTTGTACAAAACTTCCGCCATGCATACTATAATACATATGCATGTGCAGAATTGTGCAGTATATACAGACTATGAAATAGAGTTTGTATAAAAGGAAATACGCCTGCAAGATGTATATAAGTCAATAACACGAAGGCGAATATAAACATTTCACGCAAGTCATGCAAGCAATCTGACAAACCATGAAAGCAGACACGGGAACAATGAAACATCCACATTTCATTAGGTAGAAAGAAGAATTTTGAGAATGCGAGAAAAGGACAAGGGATCCTGAAGACACATAAGTAAGAGGCAAACGAAAGATTCAGTCTGCAGAGAACAAGGCCGACAATGAGACTTTCACAGAATGGTGTGCATTGTAAAGCACATGCAAATCCGATGGGAGGCAGATTGCGTTTCTCGGTAAAAATGATATTTTCCCTGATAAAGTGGGAAATACGAGTCTAGAACGATTATTTTGTTGCATGGAATGTCTTCAAGTCATTTCCTATCACGCGTAGACCTATGTGTTCTTATCATGCCACTGATCGGTGGTGTATACGAGAATGTGGCTAAAAATTGGGCAAAATGTTGTGTGTGCCGATATTAACTTTAAAATTTTCACAAATGTGGACTGATACTAAAATTCTGGTTCTTCTTCTGCATCAAAAATGAAAAAGTGAGGTTGAATAAAGATTGTAGTGCTAATTCTTAATGAGAAATCTTTATTTGAAACCCAATTAAGTCTTCTAAGTCACGCTGGACATCGTTCTGTAAAAATCTCATTTTCGGTCTTGATCTCTGCAGAAACTCGCTCTGGCTTCCGCACTAATTCTTGGATTAGCATACATGCAGGTTTATAAGTGGTTCAATCTGCAAAGATGATATCATGGAAATCGAACAATAAGTAGCAAGTTCAACATGAAACACGCCAAATTGTGCGAAGTTTCAGTGACTGCTACCAACCGGGTCACACAGCAAGGCGACATAGACGATATCAAGTTCACAGAGAAGTTAATGAACGTTTTTCGTGCGCCTGCTAACTTTTTTAATAATGACAGGAATGACCGGCATTACCGAGGAAACTTTTACGCAATGATCTGAATTCTTCGAATCTGAAGGGATCGGAGCATTTTGAGGGAACTCACAGCAATCCGAAAGCGACACACGACTATTTTCCCTATCTCTGCAAGGTATTAAAAATTTGACCACTTATTAAGTTCCTGCATGTGCCATTATTATGAATCAGCTTGCACTTCTAGCAAGGTGACACGCTTAAACAATCTAACTCTGTGTGTTGCACTGTCTGATGGATTGCATGTTTTTTGGATGCTTCGATAACGAGATGATTTCTTCTATGTAAGAGGTTCTCAAATGCGAGTGTAAATGTCGACTTGTGCTTCCGATGTAGATGTTATTGCAAATGTTGTATTTTATTTCATGTGCAATTAATGCTCTTTTTCATGCACAGTTCGTTCCTAAAGTCACATGTCATATTGAATTAGTCTATAATTTGACTCTTCTTATTTAGAGCATTTCTCAAAGTCTATATTTAGTATCTTCAGCTGATGTGTGACATTCACACATTTCATTTCCACAATAGATAATCCACACACAATTCATGTTCACTCATATTCATACGAATTGACTACCCCTTGGAACAAACCAACGTACGGTTTGTCTGCGTAGTATGCCAACGCAGCTAGCAGCATGTGTGCATAGGCTTATTAATTGCGACAAACCGATCATTTTTCTATCTGATTACAGTAAAGCGGCAAATTTTCGGGGTGTAAAAATTGTCTCGAATTGACAAAAAGTACATTTCGCCATTCCGCACGAGCTTTGTATTCGGAAATAGTGGAAACATTACTTAATACTAAGACAGCAGATATACATCAATGGTTTTACAAAGAGTATGTGAAAACTGGCTCATGTTATTGATTGAGGAAGTTGGTGTCAAATCAAATAGCGCTGTTTGCTTTGTTGTCACGTGTGCCGGTTGTTTCGTGAACGCTGAAAAAAACAGAAGTCTGTCTGCCAACAACGTCGAAGCACAATGCTGAAGTTGCTGAAGAAACTTGGAAGTGCACCAGGTTTTCCAGATCCGAACAATAAAGCTACACTTAAAAATGCTGCACTCTGTGCTGCTGCGAATGCTGCAATCTTGGAATATGGGCAACTATCTATATATAAAGTGGCTAGTTAAATTTAGAAAGAAATTGAATGAACTCGCGAAATTCGTGAAAATATAAATCTGGTGAAAATTTCCCGCTTTACAGTATTTTTTCCCGATAACTGTTTGCTTTAAAGCTCACAACTGACTTTCATTTTGTTAATTCAAAGTCAGTAGCAAACTTTAAAGGAGAATTATACAATTTTACAAACTGATTCCATTCTGTCGTATTCATCGTTGAAGCCTTATGTTGAAACATGTTTCGCTCGTTTTCATTCAGGTTAGATACGGGACTGACAAGCTAAGTGTGCAATACAGAAGATAATACAATTACGCTTCAAAATTGTATTAAAATCTGACAAGGTACGTGCACTGCGAATTTTAGAAGCATTGTGCATTAAGCGCGATACTCCAGATCTCTGGGTAGAGAAGAACATGTTCTGTGTTTACTTCTTAGTCAATTTTGATTTTTTAAAGGCGTTCGATGGAATATCCCACAGCATATAGATTGACAAACTATACTCTACCCAGTGGAAAAATTTTGATAATATGATGCTGGGCCATTATCTTCCCGACAGACAGCTGTTGGGAAGTTGTCGGGAGATGAAAGCCTGTGATCATTTGTCTCTCCTGTCGGCGAAACTTGGTGGTCCCGATACATTTGCGACAGTTATAAAACTTCTCTTTCAAGTGCCGATCGTGCAGGCGGAAACGTGGAAAGTGATGAACAAGGGAAACTTCTCTCGCCACCAATTATATCAAAGCTCGCCTCTCGCTTCTTCCATCAGCATTCCCAAAACACGGATGAACTTTCCAATGCATCACCACTGAGATGACGTCAATTTCGCATGCAGACTTGGATCATTTTCTCTTCACTTTCTCTACCATTCATTGTAACTGTTTGTGTGCAATCTTCTTCCGTCCAATTTTGCTCAATTCACCGAAGTCCATAATTTTGTGAATGAGCTATAGGTAAGTCATTGACTGCATATGTGCCACATAACTTAATTTTCCAATAAATGTAAAATGTAGGCCTATTGTACTTTCTGTAGTTGACTGTCATCTTATTGAAAAGTTTACATGTCTACATATTGCCCATAATCAACGATAACATTGATTATGGAAATAGAATGGAGGATACTGATAGACGACTAACGTATTTTATGAAAAGAATATTTTACATGCTGGTTACGGCTGATGAAACAAGGAGTAGAAAATCTTGTTCTTGATATAATAAGTCATATAGTTATGAAGTTGTGGAAGGACCAAATGACCTAAGTACATCCACGGAGTTTTATCCATTGACAATGACATTAATATATTCGGCGAAAATACCGTTTATTCTTTGTAGATTCCTACATGGCAAATGAATAGAAATAGTTGGTATCACATCATAGATTATTTACACTTAAGTATTTAATACCAACAAAAAAAATTAGCCACTAACTATACTTCGTATTAGTTATCTTGCAAAATTTACGGTACCGGTACCAACGAACAAGTGTTCTTCGATGTTTGTGTGCAAGAAATAAATATCAGTAAATGAGTATATTTGCAATTCATGTAGTATATTTGCAACAATGTTTAAATCATGTCTGATTTTTCTTGTAGAGGTGTAAAATCCGTTATTCATTCTGTCCAATCTTCTCTGTGGTCTCCTGCTCTGTGGTTCCCTGCTGCAAATCTATCGAATTATCTGGTACTGAAAGGTATGTAAGTCATCACTTCATTATTTGCAAGATTCTAAATGCAATATTTGAGATGTGGGAAATGTAGAAGTTTACAGATCCGCTATAAGTAAAATGTGAACTTTCGGAGAGAGTCAGCAGCTCACTGTGTGCTGAGATTTCCGAAAATTCAGCAGTTCTCACAATGATTAATCGCAAGCGAAATGTTATCGTCTCTCATATGATGTATCAGGTTTTGGTGTAAAAATGCATGCACTGAAATTTTGTAGCCTATACTTAATTTTCTACTGATGAAGATCGAAATAGACAACAACAGATTAAAACTATAAAATAATAAAGACAGCTTCATCTTATCATTACAAAAATATTTGGTAAAATTGAGAATTCAATTCAAAAATTGATATATATTAAATATCTTGGTTTTTTTAAAATTTGGAATATACTGTTGCTCCGAAGTCCGAACTGGCTCAAAACACTGTGAACGACGCAAAATATTGAAATATGTCAATAAATGTTCCTAAACAATGCAATTTAAAGGAATAATCGTGCCTACACTTGAAGAAAGATACACGCAAACCGAACTTTCCACTGTTTTTCTTCAAACATAAAGGGCTCAGTTTTTTTATCACCTTTCTTAATTTTAGCAGATATTTTCAAAGCGATAAGATAAAGCTGCCTTTCTTATGGCACGGGGCTAGTTCCTAGCTATGGACCAGTTCTGAGTTTTGGCTAGTTTAAATTAAATGGTTACCCAATTTACAATTTAGAAAATGCAGAAATTTGTGCAATAACATAATGGAAAAATAATGATAATGGAGATAATGATATAATTATGATAGTAAGAAATACTTGCATTGTAATTACATATTCAATGTTTATCGAGGAATCACTCATCTAGGATCATCCATCTGTTATAAACACATACGTTCTAAACATACTCATTAAACAATAATTCAAGTAAATATTCGCTGAAGATTTTAAATATTGTACAAGATTCATAAAAGGAAATAATCACTGTACGAAGTAGCTTGTAAAATAAATGTGCGATGTAATTACTAAAAAATATTTTGTTTTTTTGCATCATTTTATATTATTTGAAATCAAATGTCTTTTTTCTTCACGTTTTATTCTTTTATCAATGTCCAAATAATTACTGAAAAATAATCTGCAATTGAATTATAATACAAATGTGGAATTTTGTTCCGCAGCACTTCTAATTCTATCGTTCAATCGAGTGAAAGGCGTATTAAGATTATTTAATGAAGATTTAAGAAACAATGTACAATCTTGCGTAAGATAGCCTTTGATATTCATGACTTAGCATCATATCTTGATGCTGTAGACAAGCTTTGCTCAATTACATGCTGTATTTCATACAACAGCCCGGTCTAAATAATAATTTTTACTATAAATAGATGTAATATTTTGCAGATAAGATAGGATCTTAGTATATTCAATTTTGTCTCAAAAAATGATTAGTGAGTGCATAAGTACATGCATTTCAACAAGCTGAATAAATGATACAAATTTTACATCAAGTTACTTCTTTGTTGTAATTTTTGATAAAAATAAGAGGACAAACTTAATATTTCGACCATGAAGTGGCCATCGTCAGAAATCTATTTACTCCAATTCCTGCATTAGATTCAAATTACAAAAACACACAAACGATAGTAAGCTATATAACGCATAAAATCCCAAATGAACAAATACCATGGTAAAGAAAATCAGTCAGAAATCTTAAGACTCCATGAACAAGGTAAATAGTAATTGCTCTCTAGATTAGAAAATCAGACCTTCTTCTCTATTTCTTTAGTATTGTATATAGCCTACTATCGTTTGTATGTTTTTGTAATTTGAATCTGATGCAGGAATAAGATTTAATAGATTTCTGACGATGGCCACTTCAGATGGTCGAAATATTAAGTTTGTCCTCCTATTTTTATCAAAAATTTTACAATGGTGAAAAATAATGCAAGTAAAACATCGCAATTGTCTTCCATGTCATGCTACTCCCATGCTTTCCTTTCGTAAGAACATGAACATGCTTCCACCCCAACTTAGAGATTTTTTATTCTTGTATGTATGTAGAAACATCAACATTTATTAGACAAACATTATTGATATTAGAAGTTTGAAAATTAATTTATTACTTTCTTACGATTGTGATAATATGGAGGCATGATATTTCCAATTGCATTTGGCTTTCTCAGGAATCAAAGGAAATTTTGTACTACCGATACCCAATATTTCGGCATTCATAATCAAGGGTGAGAGGATAGATGCACGGTGTATGTCAATTTGTGTACAAAATGAGAATAAGTAGGCCTACACGCTGTCTGTAGGTTATATAAACTGACATCTGCGTTGAATTAGCTTGTCCGTGTATTCATTGTTACCCTTGATGAAGAATACCAAATGGGTAGGCCTAATCACTAATACTCATGTAGGCCCACATGTAGGCAACATGTAACTTAGGAATAACTCTAAAGAACATACTTAATAATTTAAAAAACTCACATACTTCATGATTTCAGAGAAAAACTTCTTTTATTCCGATGATAGGTTCAATTTCTCGAATCTAGAAGTCACCATGTTCGATCTCAAATCATGCAATCAACCACTATCTCAGGACAAAGTTGAGACTCTTACCATATAATGTAGGCTTAATTGTATTAGATTTTGCTGACAATAAGATTTATCAGGAAATTTCGAAGTTGGTAATGCTAACCCAATAAATGTGCTTGAAAATGTTTCTCATTTGCCAGAATCAATTTTAGCTTCCTGAAGCCGAAATATATTTTTCAATACATCGTACTGTCATTTTCATTTTTTTGTCTTCCAGAATCCCTACACCGTCAATAAGTCGCTGAGAACGTCGAGAAAGCAGAGGTGAAGGATCCCATTTACTTTACGCGAATGACCTGAACTGTGGAAGAAAGAACAGGAGGCGCCTGTGGTAATTCCTCTGCTGTATGAAGCATACTATAATAAATATTGAAGTGAAGTACTGTTGTTCTCGTTGTTCCGCTCTTGTTTCATGGGTGATAAGAAAGTGAGGAAGAGGTGGAAGGAGGAGAAGTAAGAGGTTCCATAGTGATATCAAACTTATGATATTCTTTGTGCTATAATACAGAAAGGGCATGACGAATTAACCAGCAGTAACAAAATTTTGATCGGTGTCGGGTGAGCGTTGGCGTGTATTGGGCGCGTATTGGGTGAGTGTTGGCAACTCATGTTGGGCCGATACAAATGCGCTGGGCCACTTTGCTTATCGGGCCAACATCAGATGGATGATATTGGGCCGACAGAATTTTTTCCACTGGGTATGGTTGACATCATATTTAACTGATCGCTTTCAAAAAGTTAGTGTAAAGTATACACTTATTGAGGAAACCTGTATAACAAGTGGGGTATCACAAGGTTCTCTTTTGGGTCCATTTTTGTTTCTTCTTTATTGATATGATTTAAAGCCGAAATTTTTGTCCACAAAATTTGTTCAGTATGCTGATGATATTTATCCAATTATACATTTTTCTGAGTATCAATTAGAAGAATCTTTACTGACTGTGATGAGGTTGAAAATATAGGTTTGCAGGGATGGTCTTCTTCGAACGTATTGCGTATAAATAAGAAGAAAACTGAAATAGCGATTTTTACCAAGAAGAACAAAACTGTCGATTGCATGCTAGATAGACTTCCATTTCAAGTCGCAAATATCGTTCACATCTTAGGTGTTGTTTGGAAAAAGAAACTGTCGTGAACTGCTCATTTTGAAGCAATCGAAAGAAAATGTTGTCAACGTGTGTACCTTTTTAAAGTTTTGAGAAGTTCTTTAAGCCACGACGATCTGTGGATGGTGTATAGTTCTATAATTGAAAACATTTTGCTATATTGTATAACCCCTTTCGGTAGTCTCAATTTACAGATCATGTCAATTGTAAAGCGTGTTTTCAAACGTTCAAAGCGAGTTATATGAAAATTCGAATGTACTTGTGAATTTAAGAACATGTTTTTTTTGAAAGACTAAAACTAAATTGATTAATAAAGTGCACAATCCTGAAGATACCCTAGATGCAGTGATGCATTTTAGAATTAGTCGCTGTCAATCGCGTTATGTAAAACAGTAAGACGGCAAAACTTTTTTCCTGTTATGGCCGCACGCATTTCTAACCGTTTTGTGATTTTATGACTTCCATTCTTATTTCACTTGTGATGTACACTCTGAATTTGTTGTATTTTCGATTATCATTGATGAATAGTCCGGCAGCCAGAACGAGTTTCTGCAGGGAACGAGGCCGAAAGTGAGACTTTCACAGAATGATGTACACCCCATGCCTACTACGAATCGGCACGTCTGCCGACTTCTAGTGAGTTCCTCTTCTTGTCAGACAAGATCAAAGAAAAACACATGTAAATCCAATGGAACGCAGATTGCAGTTTTTTGTTAAAATGAAATTTTCTATGTTTTCTCTGATTAAAGGAAAAGTACCAAGCCCAGAGTAATAATTTTTGGCATGGAATGTCTTCAGGTCATTTCCTATGATGTGCACGTGTTTTTATCATGCATCTAATCGGCAATGTATGTGAGAATGTGGTTGAATGTGGATAAAGTTGCTCAAAATGTTTGTGTTTGCCGACATTAGGAGGCTTGCCAAATCTAAATGTGTTTAGCTATATAGACAGGGGTGCATGAAAATGAAAGGAAATGACCTGAAGACATTCCATGCCAAAAATTATGACTCTGGGCTCAGTACATTTCGTTTAATCAGGGAAAACATGCAAAATTTCATTTTAGCCAAAACTGCGATCTGCGTTCCATTGAATTTACATGTGTTTTTCTTTGATCTTGTCTGACAAGAAGAGGAATTGACTAGAACTCGGCAGACGTGCCGATTCGTAGTAAGCATAGGATGTACATCATTCTGTGAGAGTCTCACTTTCGGCCTCGTTCCCTGCAGAAACTCGTTCTGGCTGCCGGACTAGAATATGAATATTCATACATTCATTCTTCCGGTGACATTTCCTTTCTTTGTGCTGTAATGAATGAAAACGTGCCTACTAACTTTTCTTTGTAAGCAGTATCTTTTTCGCTTTTATATAATTTAGCTTGAATGTTGCGTCATAAATATCTATGTGAACTGTCACCTGTATTGCACACTTAGCTTGTCTGTCCCGTGTCTAACCTGATTTAGAACGAGCGAAACATATCGATAGAAACGCTTTGTTGAACACTATTGCAAATTGAACACCTGCATAAATACGGCTTTACTCTTTATTTGTAAACTAGCCAAGGGATCAAATTTCTCACAATAATTTCTATAGCATTGTTGTTCTTACTTCCTCATGTGCACATCAGATAATGTAATTTTCATGTCTGCCTCATATGTTATGCTTAAGGTTCTTATTATTGTTGTCTTCGCCTTCTCAGGAATCCTTCACTATAATCACTAGAATATTATTCTCAAATTGCTATTAAATGTATTGTTTTCTAAACTGGTCAGATTGAGGAGATTGATGTTCCTCTTCAAGCAGAGCTTCTTATCCTTTTCAACTTCTGTTCAATTTGCATCATCCAGTCATCACGAATGATGGCTTTAACTTATCGTTCGCAGTGCAATTTCAGCTAAACTAATTTGAAATTGCATTAAAGGTGCACTAAATTTAATTAAAATGTAATTGCATTAAATCTTCTCGCATCATCAATACCAAATGGATAAAATGTATTGTGATATTTTTAACTGATTAGATTTAGTAGAAAGTACTTGTAAGCTTTCCTGTATAAAGGAGCATACGTGGTAGATAAAATCAGAAGAAAAATTACGAAAATGTGACATTATTACGTGAAACTAGACTAACTTCATTTCACTCGTGCAATTTTTGGGTTTTGAAAATCCGGGGCTCCCCGCCCTCCACTATCTCAATCGCCCCCATAAACACTACACAAATCAATTGGCGTGTACTCGTTCCAATGGCGGTGTCAATCTGCCAACTCAGTCATCTTATTGCTATTAGTTGCAATTCAAATTTTTTAATTTCCTTTTTTATCAAATTGGATTGCTTCAAAAAAAATAATGCTGCAGGGGCATGCTTTCAAGCAGGGATTTGTCGTCGGCATTTTAATGGCATTAGGACGACAGTTTGATGGCGTTATATCGATGCAACGTCATTGGCCCAACTTCGAAGAATAAGGAATCATAACTGTGTCGGCTCAATGACGACGCAACGTTGTTGGCCAGACAACTTTTTTCACTGGGTAATGAATAAATGCACCAGATGTAATGTGAGGCATGATGATCTATCCATTTTGTAACTTGTGATCGGCTATTTGCATATCACAAAACTGTCAGTATTGTTCATAATTCTACTATGAGTAGTATTTAACCCTTTCATGTACATTGCGGCCATTTGAGAACATTTCGACCTCATATCTTTTCGGGAAACATTGTGCATTTGAAAAAATAGAAATACCTTTAATTTTGAATATAATTTATGCATAAAAGTGCTGAATCCTATTGCTGTCATTCATTACACAAATGCATATTTGTGAATGAATGAATATCTTCATTATAACTTCTTATGTACTTTATCAGTGGTCTGAAAGTAATTTGAAATGATTGAGATGCCCAATTTTGCAAGATATTGAGAAAAAACCTTATTTTCCAAAAAAAATCAGAAAAAGACCATATTTTTAGTGCTCCCAAAATTTGACCTCATTATCAGAAATATGTTGAAAAATTTATCACAGAAATTAGAGTCCTTCGTGCTACAGTATCAAAGCAATATTAATAAATAAATAGTAGTAGGCCTAAACTAGATAGCTAGCTTTTCACGCTTCCTTGCAAATTCCAATACGTTGAATTGCCCTCAGTGAGTCGAAAAATGCTCAGCTTCTCATTCTGAACGTGAATTGGCATTCAGAATAAAAATCCTCAACTAAATAATACGAAAATTCAATAATGGTTTTCAAAGTAAAATGTACAGTATTTTGATGTGAAATAATGAATCATGACTCGGTTTAAATTATATTTATCAGAAATCTGCATATCAAAACAAACAATTCAAAGATAAACATGGGCTAGATTTCAGTGGCGACCTTCATATACAAATAAATTACTTCGATACGATACAAATGTCATTTCATGGTCGCACGCGTATCGGCGCAAAATATAGCATCAGTCTTTCTCTCAGAAAACAAATAGACTACTTCTTCACTCATTAACACAAATGACAAAACCCCTGTAGTTTTTCCAACAGACAAACAATCGATGAATGCGTGATGAAGACTTTCCATATTAAAAATAGTTGACTATTTGCACAACTTGCTGGCATTTATTTTACAGCGCGCGCTAATGGAAAATCCTGCGAAGATCTGACGTCATACAGGACGGAGGAACAATACCAAAAGTGATAACAGTTAAAAATCTAGTTGGCAGGGCGGCCGCAGATCGATATTCGTCTATACCAATGTGTTTATGAAGTGTCTTTCGTGCGATCGACCTTTCACTTCCATAAAATATTCCAGAATCATTCCGATCGATGTCGTTGATCGTCCATTAAATTACTGTCTGCATTGAACACACTGCACTCTTCGCCGACAAACTCTGCAGCGACTAACAATGTCACGGAGATTAGCACCGCCAGCCGCTTTATAGGTAGTACTGTTCGGTTTAGAAAATTCTTTTCCAGCAGCTTGTTTGGAAGCAAGCCAGTAACTGTGAGAATCTTGCCAATGATGACAATTGCCCATTCCATTATTGCATTCAATAAATGGAACTGTTCGGAAATGGCTGAGACAGCTTCCTGCTGAAGAAAGCTGTTGACCTCCACCTCGGCCACCCGTGCTTGTGAGCTGTGGAAGAGAAAGATTATCATAAATTGGAATATGATCTACAAATGAAATATTCCACTGAATCCTTAAGTATACAAAATATATCAATCCTTTGACCCGAGATCTATATTTTGCAAAACACTTGGTTGAAAAATTTATCTTAGGAAGATGATGCATGTACTCTTGAACTACTTGAATGCAGGGCCGTCTTTAGGGCATTTCATCCATTTCACGCGAAATGGGCTCCCACCAAGATCCAATACAATTATAATAGACGATCAAAATGAACAAAAGACAATGTGTAGGTTATACAAAAATGGATTAAAACTAATGGCATTTTGTTCAATATGCCTATCCCTATTATCTTCATTCATATTTTAGAGCATTGGGTCCCTGTCGGTAGCTGTACAATAAGAGTTGCACCCATGGGCGCAGCCAAGTGTAGTCAAGGGGCGATTTATCCCACAACGCATTGCTTTTTTTACTCGAGTCTCTAATTTCCCCTGCATTACCTAGATTCCTAATGCTGATAATCAGGTGATACCTCATCAATCAACGCTTGAGGAGTGACCATTGCTGATTCTCGAGATACAAAACTCCACGGTTTTTACTGTGATTTAGCCCTCCACTTTACTCACTTAAGTATAAACATTCACTCACAAGATATGTTGAAGACTTTCTAGCATCAAAGAATGTGTCTTTTATCAATGCTATCATTACATGAGACGTGTTCTTTTTGAAAACACTGCATTTTATATGGTATTTGTTGACTAATTTGCTGAGCAATATCTATAAGTTTTGATATAATACCACAAAACTGTTAAAAATGTGGAAATAGAAATTTCAAAATTGTTAAATTCTGAAGTGCCATTAGTAGGAACTTGCCATCTGGACATTACGAGGTCAATATCTCTATTGAACGGATATTCATGTGCGATAATCAGTCATTTTTCCATGAATATTTTGAACGGCAGCGGAAATGAGTTAAATAAATGGATTGACTCAGAACCCGAATTGCATGATATTATTCTATCAGCTTTCTGATTCCTGACACTTATTAATCGATAATGGTAGAAGATATTCTCACGTTCCGGGAAATTTGAATTAAAGTTTGGTTTCGAAAACTGATCAGCTAGCTACATGAAAATTAACTGCAGTGACTTAAAGAGACAGCCTCTGAATTGCTTCACAATGGCAACGAAGGTCTGTCGCAGTACATTGAATATCTAAAGAGAATGATAACGATTAAGTCAATTACAGACACCAACACCTTTGATTCCCCGACCACACTCGTCTGACCCAGGAATCGAACCGAAGTCCGCGGTGGAGACGAACTCGCACCTTCTTCGCTAGGCCACGCGGACGGTGGAAAAGGAATGCGAATGAAGGCAGAAGTCATCTTCAAGTGACAGCGATAACTTATTGTCCTATCATTAGTGACAGAATGCTAACAGCATTCATGTTGCAGCGAGACTGCATATCGGCATGTCATTCGACTACGTCACATTGTATATATAGAGATTGACAACGAAGGTCTGTCGAAGTACAGTGAGTATAGCTTATTTATTATTAATTATTAATAGCAGCTCGCTGTCTCGCTACAACATGAATGCTGGTAGCATTCTGTTAATAATAATAGGACAGCGTTCATGTTGTACCGTCATCGTGGCCTAGTGAAGAAGGTGCCAGCACGTCTCCACCGAGAACTTCGGTTCGATTCCCGGGTCATGCGAGTGCGGTCGGGAAGTCACGGTTTTTGTTGTCATTTCATTGACTGAAGGTTTAGTCACTCTGTTTAGATACTGATTTTCACGATGACATGTGAATGGAATTGAGAACGGCCATGGACCGATCTTTTCGGTCAAAATCCAGCCCATACGGTTACATGAAGCAGCCCAACAAATGTAAATAAGGACGATGAGACTTACACGTACAGCTGCCGTATGACTGCATGATATCTAATTTCCTTGGCTTGCTAGATAATGCGGCTACTGCATTCCGTCATGATTATTACAAAATTTGTCGTTGTAGACAAGTCAAACTCCTGCGGATGAAGTCACACGCGCACTACTGGATTAGGGCAAACTCCTATGAGAAAACGACTAACTTCGGAATACCATTTGGTCACACTCATGATAGACCCTCATTCTTAAAACAATATCAGAATCAGTTCAGTCTGTTAATTACTTTCTTAGTCAACGGATAACCTAATGCACGCATAGGTTCGTCCAACAGACAAGCGCTATCATCACATTTTGCTATGTTGGGAAGTGTGACCTATTTGACTAGATTCTCGTATTTCATGAGTATGCAATCATCATTCTATTTTTAATTCTATTTGCGGCATGGTTTAGGATGCTTTAGTGGACAATCGATCCCCGCTACTTGCCTAAATGTCGGCGGTCACCATTGTGAGGAGATATCCATTCATTGATCATGCTATGACAGCTGTGTGGTGGTGACGGCTTGATCCTGCCAATTGACACAGTTGCATATAAGTTGCTCGTAGCTCAGTTGGTAGAGAGCAGGTTAGTCAACATGGATCGTAGGTTCGAATCCTACCAGCCGCATATTTTTACATGGCGATTTGATCTATCGTTTATTTCTTTTACTTCATTCTTATTTCATTCTATTATTAACTGCCATTAGACAAACAACTTCATGACTCAACATTTTGGTGGACATTACAATCTATTCATAATTACTATCATATTCAATTACTCTATTCATAAATGATTCTATAAAAATCAAAGAATTATTCTCATAGCTGCGATAACCGAAGCCGAATCAGCAGTATGATAGAAGCGGCCTCAGCCCCAACCAGTTCATGTCCACATATGGGTTGAGCAAGTTGTATTGATAGACAACATTAATAAAAAGCTAAAATTCAATTTACCATTAAGAAGCTGAATCCATCCCACATGCGGTCCCATCCATTTGGACATTCAACGTCTTGCACCGATTTAGTGTAGCTGTGAACCGCTGCGACATTACTTCGAGATTCGCAGACTGAGCATCGAGAGATGTATTCCTGCATGTCTCTGGCACTCATTGGCATTCCTTGCAGCGGCCTCAAAGTCGTCAGCCAATAGGAGCGATCATTTCGACTAGCGTAATGACACACTTCTCCACGCTCGCAATACAGGAAGGGCATCACGCCAAATCGTCGCATACATGATCCAATACTTCCTGGAAATAGAAATGAAATACCGGAGACACAGAATTAGACAGGTCGTCTCTTCTTCCGTTTGACTACAAGGGAAACATTGGAACATGCAACGTTAATGAAATGGCACAATCTGCTGACTTAATACCATAGCAATCGAACAATGAGCAGCCAGTTCAACATTGAACACGCCAAATTGTGCGAATTTTCAGTGACTGTTATCAACCGGATCACACAACAAAAAAACGCAGACGATGTGAATGAAGTTCTACATAGAAGTTTCTGAATGTTTTTCGTGCGCCTGCTAACTTTTTAATAATGATCGGAGGGCCCAACATTATCGAGAAAACTTTTGCGCAATGATCTGAATTCCTCGAATCTGAAGGAATCCTGGCGATCGGAGCATTTTGAAGGAATTCAGAGCAATCCGCAGGCGGCGCACGACTGTTTTTCCTATCTCTGCAAGGTATTAAAAATTTATTTTTTCCCACTTAGTAAGTTCCTGCATGTGCCATCGTTTTGAATAGTTTGCACTTCCAGGAAAGTGATACACTTAAGCAATCTAATTCTGTGTTTGCAAGTATTAATTAACCAAAAGCAAAGCAATTTACTCGGCTCGAAATGTAGTTACTATTACATTCACGAGAGCTTCCGGTCTTTGTCCTTCGTCAAGCGAACACAGAACTGACGACATTGTGCAACATTGTAGTCTCAGTTTGCCAGTGGTTTGTCTCAGTGGTTGGTTTGTCAATCAATATCATTCATCAAAATCACTTGTTATGGACATCATTACAAAGTTCAATCTAATGACTTCAAATGTCTGTGTGTCTGATTCTATTGTTTTGTCTGATGTTGAACATTTCAAATTCCTTGGTGTCACTTTTTCCGCCTACATGAAGTGGAATAAACATGTGAATTACATTGTTAAGAAGGCAGCTCGCAGAATTTTTATTTTGCGCAGTCTTCGACGCAGTGGTTGTCAAAAGGGTGTAATGTTTCTTGCCTATAGCGCATTTATCCGCAATGTATTGACATATGAATTCCCGTGTTTTTGTAATGCCACTGATTACTTGCTACATGATATTCTTCGTATTGAAAGAAAAGCTTTTCAGATAATTGGTTCTTCTCGTAATGAGAAAGAATCTGTTTTGGATTTTGCCAACAAAATGTACTTCAAACTGTTTCCTTCTATTGTAGAATGTGATACTCACCCACTTAGGACGACGTTGTTCAATGTACGACTATTCAGAATATGTTAATGGGATCGGCTGATGCAATGCAACCACTTGTCACAAAAACTGTTCGCATGTTAAAATTTTGCAAGTAATTCAATTTGCCTCTTATATTCTATTTTGTGTCATGATCTGAATAGCCATTGCACTTCTTTACTTTACTGATATCGCATGCATAATTTGTATTTACATGCAGAAGTGAACGAATTAAAGAGATTACTATTCACCGGACGAAGGACAAAGACCGAGAGCTTGCGTGAAAGTAGTAACAACTTCATTTCGATCCCAGCGAAGTGTGTCACTTTTATTTAATCAATCATTAATGAGCACGATGGGTTCTCCATTGCTCAGATTTGCAAGTAGGTAAACAAAAGCACGTTTTGTGCCGTCACTATAGTTCCTCAATTTTTTGCTATAAATGTACAGGGATTCATATCACTGTTTTGCATGCATAGGTATCAGAATATCAAATCGTTTATTTCTCAAAAGAGAGAGCACGAGCATGAGATGATACATGATGACTTTTACAAATGCAGTATGATGGTAAAGATGATATTCTGCATTTACACAAAGCGATTAAATGTATACACTTGAAATGATAGAAAAAAATGCATGCACTGGAAGGAGAGGACATTTGAATTTCAACATGAAATGGCATTTGTATGAATTTAATCAAAGTACAAGTCATAAATTGTATAAACGCAATTGGAGATCTTGAATACTTATTAATGAAAACGGCCTAGTATCAAAAATTTATCAATGGCATCCCAAAACAAACCTGCTTCACGCTTTAATGCTTCATCCTAATTATTAACGAGGTCCGGAACGAGAATTTAATAAAGTGCATATTAGAAACAAATAAATACATACATTATGCATATATAGAACGTTGTAACCAACACTTCAAAGAATATTACCTGAAAAGGAGCGCATGATGATGGAATTTTAGATGATTTACTGATGTTCCGGAGTTCGTAAACTGGCTGACGCAAGTGATATAAAGTCTCACTGAAGTCCGTATTGCGATGTTTCATCTTTTATTACAGTTGAGTTGCGTTTATGCAGTCATTCGTGTTGTAACAATGTCTTAGTTCTGACGTCAATTGCTGTCTGGATAAATTTACTTAATTTCACAATTCTTTGTTAACACTTTTATTAATATTCTTTGAAGTTTTCGCCTTCACTTTTGCAAAATAATGCCAACAAATAACAATGTCAGTATTGAATCATAAACTATTATACAAATCCTCAGTTTCCGTGTGGTGATTCTTGCCGATAAGAATCCATTTCTATGAGCATCAACATTTGTAGTCGATAGATGAGCACAAGTAATTTTCACACAGATTCATGCCCACTAATTTCGAGTGGCAACTTTTTCTACCATATCGACCCGCATATTTTGGGACAATGCTGTAAAGCAAAGTTGTCTCCAGGGCGCCCAAATAGGTGACAAAATTAAAAAGGAGATCAATGCGGTTCTAATTGTACCATTCCTGACCTCGTACGGTGCCTATAACACTCGCAAATTCTTTTGAAAAAATGCTTTTTGAAGAAAGAACTCTTAACTTTTGAATGATGCGCTCGTCATTAATGTGTCAAAGCACAAACAGTGTCTAGAATTATCGGTTTAATAGCTTATCAATTTCGGATTATGCATCCAACAGATTGGAATATTTGCCAACTCATTGGTGCCTATACAATCTTATGCAAATTTATAAAAGACTTGCATATTGAACTATGATAGTTCTGCTCTCTTTTGAGAATGTGGAGGCTGGGAACGATGTTTCAGACGGTCAAACAATTGAAAAATTAGCGTGTTAAATGCATTAAAGAGCAACCTAAATTTGATGCATATTTGTATAAATGGTCAGTAAATGAATGTGAGGGCATGTCTGTCCGCTATTCGATAATTCCACACTCACGGTGGTCCAGAATGACCTGATTAATAAAAAAATTAGAACCGACACAAATTCTATACCGTTCGAAAGCTTATTGATAGACAATTCTTTTAGTCCTAATTTTAAAAAATCTGTCGACGTCTTTATGAGTAGTATGAGGAAACGCATTTTCGTATTTAGTGAGTAATATGTCATGTACATATCAGTTTGAATGATAATATTTATAGTAAAATTGTATCTCATGAGTGTACAATAATTGATATTTGAATCTTATCAAAGCATAAAAGAATGATAATATTGTCAAATTGACCGGCATTTTTAATGAGTAGTGTGATAAGCATTCGCTTCTACTTTTTGCATTGAGAAATCAAATTGTTCTATACATTACCGATAATTTTGTCGGAAAAAATAATAGATATACCGCCATCAATTCTTCCTTGTTTATTATTCTCATTAGAACATTATTCAAAATGAGTTGCCATTTATCGAAAGAAATTGCAACATATGTCTATGCATGCAACTGTCGAAACTTGCTTATTCGTTTTCTATTCTATTTCTACACATTGATTATCATATGCGTTTTTCTTCACATATTTCCACATTACCTTTAACTTAAAGCTTTTGTGACATTGTTATATTTCTATGCTTGATTGATGTGTAGTAAGACCATAGAGATCTAAATAACGGAGCGTAAGAACAGCATTGACAGCAGTCTGCTTAGAACTTCATACGTGCATAAACTCATTTCAAATTTAAATATCTTGAATCACTGTAACAAAGCGATCGACTTGCATAGTTATAACTATATTTGCACATCTACGCTACAATAATCTGCATCGAACTCTACGTCGCTATGCCAAATAACACGAGATCTCATAATGAATGTAGGACCGCCATTTGCCTTTTATGTTTTTCAAGGTAATGGAAGGTAATGCGCAACATTTCATTTTCTGTGCGTGAGGTTATCCAACAA
The DNA here is from genome assembly GCA_907163375.1 of Prostheceraeus crozeri. Classification (NCBI taxonomy): domain Eukaryota; kingdom Metazoa; phylum Platyhelminthes; order Polycladida; family Euryleptidae; genus Prostheceraeus; species Prostheceraeus crozeri. Next base: position 182,677 of record CAJQUW010016868.1, on the reverse strand, counting down.
CATATTATCAAGTTCGACGATTTCGACGATTTGAGATATCCGTCAGCACTCTGCAGTAATTGCTACACCATCGTATCTGAGTATAGGAATAACAATTTTACCCGAAAAATTCGTTTGTTTGACCATTCTAAACTGACCAGAATTCGTCTTACAAGAAGTGCAGACAAATGAATGTGTTTGGCTTGTGACACAGCTAGAGCATTGACTACTTCGAATTTCGCCGTATCTACCTCTGTCATACAGAAGAAGAAACCTGGTCCAGTCCCCTCCAATTCTCCACTTCCATCGTCGATAACCTTGTGTACGCACTGTTTCTCCGAGCTGGCTCGAGGTAAATCACACAAGGGCACTCAAACTCAGAAGCATGACAACATGCTTACCTATGCAACAAGCTTAGATAACAAACCCAGTTGTGGAGAAAGTTTAGCTTCATCAATAATTCGCTCGAAAACTAAAGATTCAAGTGGAAGTGGCTACAACTCGTGTGTTCTGTCTGTGAAAAGGGGAAGACCTTTATCTATAGAAATTTCTCCGAAAACATCGGCGAAAAAAGTATCACCTGAGGACTTCCATCAAATCAAGATTGATCTAAATCTGTCGACTAATCAAACCAAGACTCTTTGTAAGCATATCCGCTCATCCTTTGGTACTAGCAATGTGACGGAGCCATACATCAGAGAAAAGCTGCAACTGAAAGCGCATCGACTGTATGACCTCTTTAGTTGCGAGTTTCGGGATTTTGATTATTCCTCTAATGCCTCAAATGACAAATCTTCAATGCCATTCAAGTCCAATCTTCCAGTCATCTTTTGTAGTGATGTAGATGAATTGAAACATCGCGTTGCATTGCATAGACAGTTCAACGACAATGACTTTGAGTTCATCATTGGCATCGATTCCGGAGGAGGATTTCTCAAAGTTTGCTTGACTGTTCGCTCACCTTCGGCCTTACCAACGAGATGTGACGATGGTGCTGCTGATAGTGTGGTGAGAAGCAAATTATCCGACGGTGTGGCATCCAAAAACTTGAAAGATACAAGTGTGAAGAAGTTGTTTATATTAGCAGTTGTCCCCACGGCCCAAGAAACCTACAGAAATATGCTCATACTTTGGGATCTTCTCAAATTTACTTCACTGCGCTCTCTTTCTCCGTATACGTTTTGCATTGACCTCAAATTAGCAAATATAACTCTTGGATTGATGTCGCATGCATCTTTACATCCATGTTCATGGTGCAATTCGGAGAAAGACAAATTACATTGTGAGGGGATCCTACGTACTTTAGGCAGCATCTGAAGGCAATATTGGAGATACAGGATGGTCGCCAACAGGAGGTTCTTCATACTTGAGTTGATGCTTAAAAACAGCTTTCGTCTCTCCTTGAAATTTATTGACCAGATTAAAATAATTGATTAAAAGATATGTACAACCCCTACGCGTTTCGAGCGTTCGCTCTTCCTCAGGGGGTAATTCGCTAAAACCAACTGATCTGGCCGCTCATGTGGGCTGCTTATATACACTGCTATCGGTTGAGAGATGTTTAAAATATCGTCAACTCTTTTCTTCGATTGATTTTTGGAATCAACTGTTTAATGTAACGAGCTTCAGTCAGTCTAGTGTCCAATGCATCTTTGCACTTATCAAGAATTTCAAGGTCAAAATCAGTCAAACGTTTTGGTCTACATTTCAGACAATGTTCTGCCATAGCACTCGAATCAACATTACCTTTATCTACAGCACGCTTGTGTTCATTAAAACGATGCTTAAAAGGACGCGAGGTTTGACCAATATAGAAATCTTTACAATGATGGCATGTAAATTTGTATACCAAAAACCGATCTGTACACTTTATCTTATTAGGCAAACTCTCACAAACAAGGCAACTTTCGTGTTTTTCTACTTTTTGTTTGAATTTCAAGGCATTATATAAAGTTTTATTAGGGGAGCTAACAAGATTTATCGGTAACTCATATTTTTTAATTAATTTGCGGATATCACGATCAGTTTTATCGTTAACAAATCCGAGTTTTAAATACGTACTGTTTTTACGTATTTCCTTGCATCTTTTACTATTTTTCTTATGTTTTCGTTTCATTGAAAATCCATTTTTACTTAATTTAGTTTCAAGTTTATTAAAAGCTACCTTGCAATCAGCTTCGTTGCTACATCTTCTCTTTACGTAGTTGATGCTATTATTTACGTAATTGTTTTTGATATGGTTAGGCACGTAACTATCGCTGCGCAGTGAAATACCCGAATGTATTTCTTTCTCAAACCATTTATAATTCATACTGCCTTCTTTCACTGTGATGCTTATGTCCAAGAAATTAAGTGTAAGGTTTTTTGGAACTTCCAGAGTAAATTCAATATTCTCATCGATGCCATTAAAAGTTCTTAATATTACATCAAAGTCGAAGTCTTTGTCAAAGGGACCCATAATTACGTCATCAATGTATCGAGCATAAATGCTTGGAGATATATTGTGCTGTGATTTCAAAAGTTGCAGAGCTTTACTTTCAATACTATGCATAAACAAAACCGCAAAAGGCGGACTAAAATGGGCTCCCATAGGACAGCCTTTAATTTGAAGGTAATTTTTGCCATTATATTCGATCTCGTAGTTAAAACATACAAACTTGAGCATTTTTTCAATTGATTCTAAATCAATGCCAAAGTTATTTATTTTGTTCCAATTTTCCTTCGTAAACTCTATGACTGCCACAATAGCATCCATGATCGGTATACTTGGGTATAGGTTTTTCACATCTAAGGATATAAAAGTTGAATTTTCAGTTATTGGGAAGTTATTGCTGTTTAACCGCTCAATAAGATTTTCAGTATTTGTGATGTGTGAAGGGACTAAGGTCATAAGTTGAGACACGATTTTGCTCAATAACCAGTCTACTTTTTCCGTGGGATTATTTATGCACGAGGCGATCGGCCGCAAAGGATAGACTCCGTTATTCGCCATTTTATGATCTTTCAACGTAGTCCTAAAAGTGGCTGGTTCTGTACCACAACTTAGTAATTTCTCGATTTCTTGTTTTTTTAGATTATTTTTGCAAACTGATCTAATAATTACATTAGCCTGGGTTTCTAACTTTGCGACGCTAGACTTTTTTAGCTTTTTGTAGGTATTTTCATCATTCAATATCTCTTCGGTGCTTTTTGTCAACGTTTCTCTTTCAATGACTTGAAGTCTGTTAGTCTTATCTGTAGGAACCACAGTAAGGTCATTTTGTTCTAGAAACTTACGAGAAACAATTACATCTTTTTGAATTTGCTTGTTTTGCTGTTTCTGAGACTGTATTAGCTTCATCACCTCAGCACGAAAAAGCTGTAGATTAGTTTCTTGGTTTTCGTTCATTCTAGGAGGCAAATTAACTTTATTCTTACTAAATGGAACACTTATGTTCCCCTCATCCGAGCAATCATTTTCAAACACTGTACTCCATCTCATACGATAAGTAAGCTTATCTAACTCTTTTTCAGCATCACTAACAAAGTGTTTGTTAACATTATGAGGCACTCTGAATTTAGGACCTTTTTCCAAAAGTTTTCCAAAAGTTTCGCCTCGTGCATAAATAATCCCACGGAAAAAGTAGACTGGTTATTGAGCAAAATCGTGTCTCAACTTATGACCTTAGTCCCTTCACACATCACAAATACTGAAAATCTTATTGAGCGGTTAAACAGCAATAACTTCCCAATAACTGAAAATTCAACTTTTATATCCTTAGATGTGAAAAACCTATACCCAAGTATACCGATCATGGATGCTATTGTGGCAGTCATAGAGTTTACGAAGGAAAATTGGAACAAAATAAATAACTTTGGCATTGATTTAGAATCAATTGAAAAAATGCTCAAGTTTGTATGTTTTAACTACGAGATCGAATATAATGGCAAAAATTACCTTCAAATTAAAGGCTGTCCTATGGGAGCCCATTTTAGTCCGCCTTTTGCGGTTTTGTTTATGCATAGTATTGAAAGTAAAGCTCTGCAACTTTTGAAATCACAGCACAATATATCTCCAAGCATTTATGCTCGATACATTGATGACGTAATTATGGGTCCCTTTGACAAAGACTTCGACTTTGATGTAATATTAAGAACTTTTAATGGCATCGATGAGAATATTGAATTTACTCTGGAAGTTCCAAAAAACCTTACACTTAATTTCTTGGACATAAGCATCACAGTGAAAGAAGGCAGTATGAATTATAAATGGTTTGAGAAAGAAATACATTCGGGTATTTCACTGCGCAGCGATAGTTACGTGCCTAACCATATCAAAAACAATTACGTAAATAATAGCATCAACTACGTAAAGAGAAGATGTAGCAACGAAGCTGATTGCAAGGTAGCTTTTAATAAACTTGAAACTAAATTAAGTAAAAATGGATTTTCAATGAAACGAAAACATAAGAAAAATAGTAAAAGATGCAAGGAAATACGTAAAAACAGTACGTATTTAAAACTCGGATTTGTTAACGATAAAACTGATCGTGATATCCGCAAATTAATTAAAAAATATGAGTTACCGATAAATCTTGTTAGCTCCCCTAATAAAACTTTATATAATGCCTTGAAATTCAAACAAAAAGTAGAAAAACACGAAAGTTGCCTTGTTTGTGAGAGTTTGCCTAATAAGATAAAGTGTACAGATCGGTTTTTGGTATACAAATTTACATGCCATCATTGTAAAGATTTCTATATTGGTCAAACCTCGCGTCCTTTTAAGCATCGTTTTAATGAACACAAGCGTGCTGTAGATAAAGGTAATGTTGATTCGAGTGCTATGGCAGAACATTGTCTGAAATGTAGACCAAAACGTTTGACTGATTTTGACCTTGAAATTCTTGATAAGTGCAAAGATGCATTGGACACTAGACTGACTGAAGCTCGTTACATTAAACAGTTGATTCCAAAAATCAATCGAAGAAAAGAGTTGACGATATTTTAAACATCTCTCAACCGATAGCAGTGTATATAAGCAGCCCACATGAGCGGCCAGATCAGTTGGTTTTAGCGAATTACCCCCTGAGGAAGAGCGAACGCTCGAAACGCGTAGGGGTTGTACATATCTTTTAATCAATTATTTTAATCTGGTCAATAAATTTCAAGGAGAGACGAAAGCTGTTTTTAAGCATCAACTCAAATATTGGAGATATACAGAATCGGGAAAGCGTACAACCAGAGCCAAGGAATTTGGCAATTGCATCCATGCACCCTTTTCAAATTTGCCGACGACACGCTTGTTTTAGATATAATGCCCCCACCTGAACTCCATCTGATGCTCGGTACTGTAAATTTCCTGTACTCGAACTTAGAAAAGTTCTGGGCAGATGCCATTCAATGGCCTTCATGTCTCTTTATCGAAAGAGAAGCAATCCATGGAGGAAGCTTTGCCGGAAATGCATGCAAAAAATTGCTGAAAAATGTTGATGAACTAGAAAGAATGATTCCAGCAGAACACAAGCTATTTGTTGAAGCATTTGGTCATTCAACGATGTAATTGTGAGTTGTTTTGGTAAATCTCTGTACCGCAACTACAAGTCAAAAATCGAATCTTTTCGCGGAAAGTTAATGCAGCTTGGATTGAGAATTACTCCTAAGATCCATGCAATATTTTTCCATGTCAGCGAGTGTTGCGATACTAAGCAGTCTGGACTGGGAACTTGGTCTGAGCAGGCTTTCGAGTCCGTTCATTCGGATTTCTCTAGAAACTGGGAGAAGTACAAGGTTCCCGCTTCGCACCAAAAATTTATCGATCGGCTTCTTCAAACTGTTCAAGAATATAATTCGAATCATTTCTGATTCCATTTTCAATGTTTGATATGATGCTTTATTTATGATGTTCAATATTTTCGATATGAAATGTGCTAAATTTCATATAAATGTGAAGTTATAAACTTATGCACTTTAGCTATATCGCTCTACATGGATTTGGTGTGAAACTGAGTAACTAGGTTAATTTGTTGTTAATGAGCATCAATTATTAAGACAAAAATTGCTAACTAACTTAATGTTGAAATCTATAGATCACTGTACTCATTATGTTTACTCTCACTATTATGTTTTCCGACAAAATCATCGGTAATGTATAGAACAATTTGATTTCTCAATGCAAAAAGTAGAAGCGAATGCTAATCACACTACTCATTAAAAATGCCGGTCAATTTGACAATATTATCATTCTTTTATGCTTTGATAAGATTCAAATATCAATTATTGTACACTTATGAGATGCAATTTTACTATAAATATTATCATTCAAACTGATATGTACATGACATATTACTCACTAAATACGAAAATGCGTTTCCTCATACTACTCATAAAGACGTAGACAGATTTTTTTAAAATTAGGACTAAAAGAATTGTCTATCAATAAGCTTTCGAACGGTATAGAATTTGTGTCGGTTCTAATTTTTTTATTAATCAGGTCATTCTAGACCACCGTGCAAAGACGCGAAATGTAGAAAACATATATTAATTCACATTCTAAGTCGGCTTTTATACTCTTTACATGGCTATTTCAAATGCATGAAGATGTGCTTGATCAATATGATAGGCGTAGAATTCTCGGAGAAAAATTCTATTCATCAAAATATTATTAAGGGCAGAGAAAGGAAAAATGCAAGGTTTCCGATAATTTTAGGTAATATGTGCAGCATTAGTGATACATAAATGCACCTCTTTCATCCCCTGTATATTTTCAATGCCAACTTATGACAGCAATAAGATTGAAAATGAAAATCGAGGCAACTGAAAGCATGTGCACCGTGGTGACCTTGACGCTGTTTACAAAACAAAGTACATGTACAAGGAAATCGCTGAAGGAATCGCTCTTTGACAGAACACTAACACTGTAGCTTTGTTGAAAGAATACGATTCCTCAAGTGGGTCTTTCTCTGACCGTCGAATTCAATCGTACACACTAGATTAGTATTCTATTAAATTAAGTCATTTTTTAATATGCATGCATAAATCGATTGTCCTGATAGTCAACAATGACGGAAGCCGGTTGTGATCAATCGACTTCTTTCCTTTTGAAATTCAAATGATGTGAATAAATATTCTCGTAACTTCAAATGAATTCACATTTTTATCCACCAGTTCCACACAGTTAATGTTTATTAACTGAGCTTCCTAAATATCAGTCTTAGAAGGTTCATTGAAGGTCAGATGGATGGAAATCGCACGGCCGGCAGTTTTTCAAACCCCGATTCAGACATCCGATAAACAGGAAGTCAGCATTGCCCTTAAAGGTGTCAGCGCACGTTCAATTCCTTGGCACGTATCATGTTAGGGCATGCTGCGTCTGTTTTACAGCAGATGCGGCGATAAGGAATGTAAACAAACCGTTCTCAGATTATATTCATTCAAATATCATTAAAACTCGAGTGATTTTATGCTCAATTGACCCATGATCAAAACATCACTTCATACCACTTCGTTGCATCATTTCTTTTTCATCGACGTATTTGGATGTTGCCACACGAGAGAAGACATTTTGTCGCTGTATTTCTTGAGCGACTTTGACACTTAAGCTCGCATTCCGTGAATTGAAATACACCAGTTAGTATCACATACCTCAAATATCTAAAACCTCTTACTGTTCATCTCAAGTAACTGTCTTAATTTCTAGGCATTAAGCATTTACAAAATAAGAGTTAATTGGGATAATATTCAAGAATCTTTCACTAACCAATTGTAGTCAAAAAGTGTCAGAAATTTTCGGATCGATGAAATTTTGCACTTATTGGATAAATAGTTTTGCAGAGTGATGGCATTGGCTTTCAAACTTGCTAAACAAATATATTTCATGATTCTGTTTATTACATTTGATACTGATTAACTTTGGCATTGATATTCCAATATCTACCTATTTTTGAGACATTTTGACAGGTGTAGGTAAGATAAGAATAAAAGTGAAAAATATTTCAATTGGACTGAACTTGGACTCTTACGGACTTCTACATAGGTACGATTGCATATCTATTATGCAAATATATATACTCAGTATTTGTGATTCAATAGATACATGTGCAGTTTTACATTCTTACCAGATGATAGAAATTGACAAGTACAAAATATTGTCGTCGCATGTTATGCCTATACTACTCATGGACCCTGCTTCTTCTTCATGACACTGTTGAACCTTGCATGTGTAGGCCTACTAATATAATAAATGAATTTGACTGATAAATGGGTGAAATCTCTTCATTGTGCAGATGTAATGTCTAATGTACATGCACATGTAAATGGAGTATTTTTTACATGTACAAACACTACTTTCATGCATGACCTTTTCAATGAATGAATTGAAATCGAAATTTATGTACCCCGCCCATTGGACTACTGATATCTTCCATCTATTCCATTTTATTGGTTTGCATTAACAAGAAATACTTGTTCCTACCCTATCAGGACCGGGAGATTTTAGCGTCGTAGGACCGGGGTTTCCCCCTCAAATTTTCCGTGTTCCGAAGGATAAAACTTTTTGAAAGCAGGATTGCCTTATATTTCGAGTCTCCTTTTTCGAATGGTAGTGCCTATTTTGCATGATTCAAAGACCTTCACAACCTTTCCAAAAATTCAAGTTTAAAATTTATATTTTCAATTTTTTCATTTTTCATGAACCTATGTAATTTTTTGACTCTTCAAAAATTGTTCATTGCAACTAAAGTGTATATTTGAAATTATTCTGAGGGTTTCACATCTAAAAGTTCAATCAAAACTTCATATTTTCACATTTTACATTTACATGTACATGTATACATTATGTGTAAAATTATACATGTACATGTACTCATTTTAGGAGATGAGATGAATGTGTATGTTAACCATCTTGAATTGCACATGTTTAAATATCATGTAAATATGATACAGAAACATTATATCAAAAATAAATGCTACTCTAAATTACTTAAAAAAATGACCTTCAAAACTGACCTTGCAGTATCAATTTTGCTCAAATTTGTACTGATTGTTCAACATACTTGTAAACTAAAAGTCACAAAAAATTGAACTTTTACCTGACTTATTTTAGGAGATATAAAAAGAAGTTGATAGGGGGGGTGGTCCTGATAGGGTTTTAATGTATAGACAGATTACAAGTTTTTTTGTTAATTTCATGTTATTTTGGATAGTGTTCGGATTGATTCACTGCGGACTGAATGAAAATAAAAAATCACTGTTTTACGAAAGCTGCCACCCCTATGATCAAAAAGAGTTCATTGATAGATATCTGGCAGATGTGCCAATGTACTGATGATCGACTGATTCTCCAGAAATGTGCTACATACATGTAACTATGTTATAATACAAAAATGCAGCTAATTTTGAGTTGGTCGCTGCTCTTCACTTTCTGCCATTCCTTCGACTCAACAGTAAACAAGTAAATCAAAATACCAACGCGTGATGTCGTGACTTAATGAATTTCGAATTCAAATTTGAATTTTGTATGTTACTATATGACACAGACATGAATCATTTTGCTGAATAAGTGTCAGTTATCTATGTCACCGCAAAAGAAGTTGTCACAGCAAGCGATTTCTGTATGTTATTGAAGCAGATCGCTTTGTTCAAATCTAAGTTGGAAATATAAAACGCGGTTTTTTTCTAGCGACGTCTATATATGGTTCTCCACCGGTTACAATGGCCTTAAAATCCCTGTGATGTATAATTGATTAGATTATGCATTCATTTTTTAAAACATGATACAACAGCTTTTGTCTGTGGTCCTTCTCAAAATTGACCTTAAATTCAGAAACTCTAACCGCTGGTTGCAGAAATGATTGCTCACTAACAAACACCTAACTTGTTGCCAAAAATAGAAGCATAGCTGTTTACTAACAAAATTGGTTTGCAGAGCTGATTTTTACCTAACGTGGACTTTAAATATTTAGTGAACACTAAATTTCGACTTTCAGAGAAGCTGTGCTTTAGGTGATCATTAACGATAGAAATCTGTCACTTTTATCTGTCTGTAGTTTACTGAATCTGTCAAGAACGTACGGTTATTATAATTGCGGTATTCGTGATTCATTCAAATCAACTTACCGAGCCGCCTGCCAACCAATGGTAGAAAAATATGTCAAGTCGGATATCTATGATGCGTGACTCACAGAGCTGTTCACTAACTTTTAGCAATCAGCTATAATATTTAGCTGCCAGCTACCTAGCAATCAGCTAGCAAACAGTTTCTGCAAGCCGATTTAGAGGTGATCTCTAAATTCTGTAGTTAGAGCTCAGCATTAGTTAGAGGTTACTATTAGTTAGCAATCATTTCTACAGCCAGCGGTAAAATCGACATAATATAGATATTTTGTGAGTGGCCATAAAGCTAACATCATTTTAAGTCGGAGTGACAAGACAAGCCATAAGTTATTGCTCGGAAGTTGCTGCACGATCACTCATAAGCCAAAGGTCACAAACCTTTTGACATGCGTAATGAGCCGCAAAGTCATAAGCCTTTCGCCAAAAAGCACCTTGTGTGAATATTGACAGCATGTGCATATTTATATCCATATAATGAAAGTATGTATAGAAAAATTCAATAGGTTCCAGCCTCATGACTAGTGAGATAGGCTTCATGGCTTTGGCGCCTACGTCTTATGATACATAAGATCGTGAGACGAAGCTTTAAATATGACTTGTGACTTTTCCTGTGTCTCTCCGACCGCGCAGTAATGCTGGATTTTACTCAATAGCGTATTTTGCTTTCATCCTGCGATTTCCATCGTGAAACGTGATCAAATTGCAAGTTATTGTTGTCAATAACAAGTTTTTCTCCAGCTGAAGGATGTAGGATGCAATTATTTGAACAATTAATTGGAATAATTTTAAAGTAAAAGGATTTTGAGCATCAAATTATGAAAAGATGATTCTCATATATTACTTTTCCTTGAATATGGGCACAATACTATAAAGGTATTATGAAAACAAAGAGCCAAAATGACGTCAAGATACTTATTTGCTAAAGAAGCATATGAAAAAGATTCTAACCATGTTATGGCAGGCTAGCATGGTTATAAGACATCATGTCACTTAGAGTTCGATAATACTAAGCGATGATATAATCTATGAAACATCTTCAGCCACTCACCTAAATCTTGCATGTTTGGCTGTCCATTTCCAAGGGTATTTACCAAACTGTACCCGTCATAAAGTTTGTAGGTACCTCTAGGACATTCTGGTGGGCGATCAGTCTGACTGTGACGGACGAACAGTATTCCGGTTTCGATGGAAGCACCCACTGGACCTTGTGGACCTCTAATACCCGGTTCTCCCGGATAACCAACAGCTCCCATGGCTCCCTTTTCGCCTGGTCCACCATAAGGCCCTCTGATACCCTTCAACCCTGCAGGTCCTGCCTCACTTCGGACGCTACCAGATGCACCTTTGGCACCAGGCGCTCCTCTGGCACCTCTTACACCAGGCTCTCCAGGAGTTCCTTTTAAGCCTTTCATTCCAGGTGGACCTCTCGAACCCTTTTCACCCTTTCTTCCTTTGACTGTGTTTCCAGAAATTCCCGGCTCACCCTTCAAGCCCTTAGCACCAGTTTCACCTCTTTCTCCAGGAGTTCCATCTGCTCCAACTCCTCCATATAATCCAAGTTCACCCTTTACGCCTCTGATACCGGGGATACCTTGTCTACCTCGGCCACCATCAGCACCTTTGAATCCTTTAGCGCCTCGGATGCCTTTAGGTCCAGGAATACCTTGTGGACCTGGCAGACCAGTCGTTCCTCGTGGTCCGAATGGTCCCGTTGATCCAACAGGTCCTTCTACACCAGGATTACCAACATCACCAGCATCACCCTTCATGCCCTTGACTCCTGAAAATGAGGAAAGAAAAACACACATGAACAATATTTTCTGAATGGGTTAAATGCTGCAATGTCTCAAATGATGGCACACGTTGGACATTCTTGTTTATTTGTTTTCAATGATTATTTATTTAATTGTGTCTCTCATAGCAATTATGTGTTCAATGCATGAATGCTTCTATCTCTATATTATATCAGTAAATAAAGATCAAATATTTCTCATCCCAAGACAATTTCCATGGTAAAGCGAAAATCGATTGAAAACTAACGGAATTGAATTGACATATTGATTAAGTTTTGATCAAATTATGCGAGGCATCAAGTGGGGGTCGATCATGACGTCATTTGCATCCATGGCAAGTGGTCCGCAGTTTACAATAGTGCTATCTTCATGCCATATTTCCCCTTGTACTACCTTATATGAAGAAAGGAGGCATTCTTCAAGGCCACAAAAGGAAATTGATAAAAATGGGATTCTTTGATGCATTGCAATTCAATGATCGTTTTCCTGCAAGCTAAACCTTCAATGCACAAATGTCGCAGCTTACATTAATCACACAATAGATAAAAATTTCAGGTGCTTTTCACAAAGACATTTCAGCACTATCAGGCTCTGATTTAGTCATTTAATGATAAGCGTTTGCTACAAATCGAGGAAATTAGCTGACAAGAGTCAGACATGGGCGTGATTCTAAAAATCGAAAGGCACCAATCATCCGATTCGCCAACTCTGAAGTCAGATTCGTTTATCCGAGATGAAGATGAAGTTCCGAATGCTTATAAAATCAGATAATCGAGCTATTTAGTGCTATCTCACGCATCATATAAGAGGAGATATTCGCTAGACCTTCAAAGGACACAGTTGTACGTACAAAGCTGCGTCAAAACTGAATGATGCGGAATTGATAGTGAAAATTCATCTTTTTTCTCTGTACTTTTTCCTCTTCATATTTTTCAATTACTTGCATTAGGATAGCCCATGCACACAAGATACAAACTGCACAGTGAAAAGAAACATACCTGGTCGACCATCGACTCCAGGACTTCCCTTTTCTCCAGGCGCTCCAGGTCGACCGACACCTGAATCTCCCTTGAAACCTTTCTTTCCAGCTCTTCCAGGAACTCCAGGTAATCCTTTTTCTCCTATTGCACCATTTTCTCCTCGGCTTCCCTTAAGCCCAATATCTCCTTTGTCACCACCCAGACATCCTCCTCCGTCACCGACTTCGCCTCTCTTACCAGGTCTTCCTGGTAATCCTTTGTCACCTCTCACTCCCGGATTGCCGATTGGTCCTGTATTTCCACTCTCTCCTTGAGGTCCTCTTTCACCAACTTTTCCAGGCGTTCCATTTGCACCACTGTATCCTTTATCTCCTGGTTGACCAGTCAGACCTCGTGATCCAGGTTGACCTTGAGCACCTTTCTGACCTTGAAGACCTTGAAATCCCGACAAACCTTTGCTTCCTTTCGCTCCATCATATCCAGGAGGTCCTCTGTCACCGACTTTGCCTCTTGCACTGGTCCCATCTCTTCCGGGGACACCACGTTGACCTTTTTGTCCTTTCATTCCCTTTCTTCCAGGAGTACCATCAGCTCCAGTTCGACCTTTAGCTCCGTTTCTTCCATCGACTCCATGTAGGCCTGGTAATCCAATCAATCCAACATCTCCCTGTAATAAAGGCAATTAATTTCAGAGAATGTCTGTCCAGTTGCTGTCAATTCCATAAATAAATATTAATGTGACATTCCAATATGTTGATGTTGCTTGTTAGCATTCTGCTAGAAGGCTAAGTATTTGCGGCACTTTTTTATGCGTAGCAGTGGTGTGCATGCCGATAATGTATGGCTTAAAAATCTACTGGATTATCTTCCATGGTTCCAAAAACATATTACGTATGTTCAGTCAGAATCTGCACTCACTGATTTACTCATCAAAAGAGCAGTAACCATTGAAGGAATCATATGTGTATTTACGACTGACAAGCGATGAGGAATCAACGATGCTACATCGTGTATCTCGATTGTCTACGTATGTATACACTCTTCGTCTTTTATCAGAAAGGTTCCATTCGGCTTAGAAATCGAATAAGGGTAGAAATTCGCAGAACAACTGAAATATCTAGGTAACGCTTAGATCATAGAGTAAGTAGGTAGAGTGTCTGTATAAAGTGAAAATTTTTATATGAAAAGATTCAGTTTTTAGGGAGATTACGTTCCTGTGGTCCAAGAAATTATTTGAACATTTTTTGAAAAAGCTAAATTTTTGCAAATTTATATACTACCGACATGAAGCCTCTTCATCAGTAGTATGAAGCAAGTTGGATATCAAAAGGAATGAATATTTGCTAACAATCAACTAAATTAAGCGGAAAGAAAGCTGATGAACTAGGAAAGTTCATGAACTGCATTATAATGCAAGTCCCTACAGGTCTTCAAGGAAAACCTTCAAGGAGAGCTTCTTGGCTGAGATGTCATGTTTTTAATTCAATTTTCATTGGCTTGATTTTATGATTAATACAATTGTCGACATTTCTTGAATCTGAGCACTAACAGTTATGTGGATCCATTTACATCTTTTAAAGCTGATTTTGATCATTTTCTATGATTATGATGCTTTTAGCAGGCATAGTTTGTGAAGTGATCACGCTTAAGAAAATAATCTTCCTGTAATAAAGCTGAGCTTTTAGTAATGGTAACCCATCCAATTGCTAATTTTAACAAACTACATTGCCTCCTGGAGGCTTGTAGTGAAACTCATGACATGGAGGATTTGTGGAATACTGTTCCTTATTCTGTATTGCTATCATGATCAGTCAATTTCGTGGTAATTTCTTCAAAACTGCAACAATCTGTATATCTCAGGAGTGGTACCTGGTCTCAACTCATGTTCATTGAATGAATTCGAAACTGTAAACACATTGGGGATTTCATAAATGCTGAGTTGCTACTCTACCGAATATGGCTTACTCCCTACTCTATGGCTTAGACGCAGGAAGTTGCATCCATTCATGCTTTGCATGTGGTATGCACCGGTATGTGACATCGTCATAATATCGTCAGTAAATTATCTGAGTCTATCAATGAAGTAACATATTCACTCTACATTTTTCGAAACATATCTTGGATCCTAGACAGCGATGACATGTATGAAATGATACACCAGTAACTCACTTTTTCTCCGTCAAGTCCTGGTTCTCCTTTCTCTCCATTCACTCCGGGAGCTCCTGCTTGTCCCTTGTAACCTTTGGGTCCTCCATATCCAGGGTTACCTCGATTTCCCTTTGCTCCTGGGTACGAATCTCCTGGTGCACCATCTGCTCCACGCTTACCAGGTTTTCCCATGGATCCTCTCAAGCCTTTTTCACCTTTTTGTCCAGGAACACCGGCAACTCCCTTCTCTCCATCTGTTGAATAACCTGGCCTACCTGGTTCTCCCTTTGCAGCGTCTTTCCCACGAGCACCATCATATCCTCTAGTTCCTTTTCTGCCTGGTGCACCATTAGTTCCAGAGATTCCATCTAATCCAGGATCACCCTTAGCACCCTTCATTCCGCGAAATCCATTTGGGCCACGCGATCCCTGTTCACCAGGATCACCAATGGCACCAGGTGCACCTGGTGAACCTACATTGCCTACAATACCAGCATCACCCTTCTTGCCCTTTGGACCTGGGACTCCATCAGCTCCTCTGCCACCTTTTACCCCTTTCTCTCCACGTCTGCCTATGATGCCTGATCTCGGTTTTCCAATGCATCGGCCGCTAACTCCAACGGGACCAACTTCTCCTTTTTCACCTTGATGAAAATTGAAAGTCATTATAATTTGACAAAGTTGGTGAATGCATAAGCTTACCCTTCTGTCCAATGACTCCTTGTGAGCCTTTCAATCCTTGAGCTCCGATAGGAGCGTTCAAACCTTGATCTCCTCTATCTCCCTTAGCGCCATCTGTCCCATTACGTCCATCAATGCCCTTTTCTCCCGGAGCTCCTGAAATTATGATCGAAGAAGACGATTAGACCTCTAAAATACCAGTCGTCAGAAATATGAAATCAAGAATCCATGAAGTTAAAAGTCAGTTATTACGGACACGTGTTTTGCAAACTGCATGTAAACTGCTGATGCAGACAGCATTGTTCATCTACATATTGTATATTCCTATTGTGCAATATAGATGCACCAATAGGCTAGTTTTATTTTGCCCTTTTATTGTGACTATCATAATAATTTTGCTTTATACGAGCGCGCCTCTCATTCAAGAAACTACGACATACAGTGCGTATTGAGGAAGTATTTTGAAAATTTACTGAAATTCCAAGTCTTTGATCTTTATAATGTAATTTTCTCACCAAACTTAACTAACACTTACAAAATTCTTCATTTGCGATGAATGGTTGGTCACAGTATAGGACGCTAGACGCCGAACCCAGTGAAGTTGTACTTGCTATACTTTCAATTTTACTTTGACCAGTAAATATTATAATTTCGAGTCACGTTCTTTCAACTGACTTGCTTGAGTAACATAATTACCTGGTCCTCCGTCAGGTCCTTTGATACCAATACCACCGCTGCGACCAGTTGATCCAGTTGCACCTGCACGACCATCCTTTCCCCGCGGACCTTTCGGTCCGGTTAAACCGCGTCCAGGACTTCCAATTTCTCCACGCTGTCCTTTTGCTCCTCTTGGACCAGCATTACCCATCCGACCGGGTTGACCTGGCCTGCCAGGGGCACCAACGTCACCCTTGACACCTTTGTTTCCAGTTGCACCAGGAATTCCTAAATGTGCGGACAAGTGCAAATGTGTTAGACAGTCATTCAATGTCGGAACATGTAGCTGGAAACTTACCGCGCCTGCCTGGGAATCCTGCGTCCCCTTTTAATCCCGGTTCACCGCTGGGGCCACGCACCCCATTCATTCCTGCGTCACCAATTGTTCCATTGTGGCCTTTGGATCCTTTAGGTCCCGGATCTCCCTTCTCTCCTTTGACTCCGGGCTCACCTTTCTCTCCCTTTTCACCTGAAAATGGAATGGCATTGATGGAAAAGCAGTAATGTATTGAATGATTTACTAGGGACTGGTCACTTTGCGGCCAGTCTCTCATTAGCACCGTCCCGTTGGAGGGGGCGCTTTTCTCTCTAGTTTTAGAAATACTGCATATTTTACACTACACTCTTTTAGCAGCTTATTTTTTGATGAATGTTGTTTTTGAAAAGATGCTAAAGTCCTTTTCGATTTGGTCCACTGGAAGGTCAAGTAAATCAACTTGATCCAAAAGTGAATTCGTAAAATATATTTTTTCTGATATACCACATCGTGGTTTTGGCTAAGTTATTTGACTTAAAATGAAATAAGTCAATGACATGACCTTATGCCAATCATCTACAATGGTCGAAGAGCACACACATTTGTCTTAATTGCTGATACTTAAACCTACTCATACTAATGTGTTGGTAGCAATTCAAGTATGTAAAAAATGAAATTCTACCCTTTTACGAAGTAAATATGCCCACAGTATTTTAGCCTTGCCATTGAGCTGGAATTGGGCTTTCTTATACGATAAATCCGTCAGAAATTAATGAATCAATATGTGATTTGATTGAGTTGTATTCAGGCGGTATGCATCAATGGAATGTTTAAATTTCTTTAGGATCACATGAATGTAATACTCGCATAGTGCAATATATACTGTATGTGCATGAGCATAATAAAATAATTTTTCTTGTCAAAACTGATAGTCTCAAGCTTTCTATTGTGCTGACACAGTCATAGAAACGAAATTTTCCAAAAAAATGAAATTCAAATTATAAAATGCCATTGATAGAAGAAGAATCTGTGACTATGAAAACCGGATAGCACCGTTGATTTTCTCGTGTCCGGAATATGTTGTATGCTTAATCTGTTGGTTCTGCTGTTTAGATTAAGAGCTTTTAATGAGGAGGGGCGTTCGGAAAATACCCTCAACGTGGCGAGGATTAATTAAGCATATATTTATTGCTAGTATTTGTAAACTTCTGCTTTGATGATTACAGTATTACAAGGAAATCGATTTTTGCGGATTGATTACCAGAAAAGAAGAAAGAACGAAAACATAAGACACCCTTTATAAGAAGTAGAAATGCGCATCTGCAGGTGATGGATGCAACAATTTAATCTGTAATTCAAATTCTATGTTTTTCTGCGTGGCACAATTTGGATTTACCGCTCAGTATGAATAAATTCTCTTTGCAATATTTGCTTAATTTTTGCGAATTTTTCAACAGTCACTCCGCAAAACATTATCTTGCCAAGCCAATTTGTATCTTCACCAAGAAAAATATGAAATAAAGTAGTGTTTTTTCCATGCATAAGCTTTAACATTTCCACAGAATTAAGGTGCGTTTACACGAGTAACTTTATTGGTGACACTTTCGATCTATGATTAGGCAGAAAAGAATTGACAAACAAGAATGGAATCAAATACACGGCTTCAATAATCGAGCTTCGTGAGTCACCAGTCAGTGACCACACAATAGAAATTTAATGAATGGTGATAAAGAAGTTGTCGCACAATAGCGTCCACTTGTCGTACAGCAGCGTGGTAAAGCCTCAGCCACACTGCGAGCTTTTCCAAGCGTTTCCCGAGCAAAGCGTTTTGCAGCAAATATGAAGTCATCATTACGGCAGTTGTAGACTGCCACACTGCGAGCAAAGCAAACGAGAGCGATTAATAGCTTGCGGACATACGCTCGGGACGCTCGTGTTTGCTTTGCTTTCAGTGTGGCTGAGGCCTAAGAATTCACAGCGCAGCGTGTTCTAATCAAAGGTTACACCACGATGGACTACTCGAGGAGTTTAATCGAGAGTGATATAACCGAATTGTCGCCAGAGTTTTCTGCCAAACTGACATCATTTTCTCGATGTATGAGTTGCATGAAACATAGATATTGGACCGCGTGACCTATGATTTCTGAAACCATAGAAATAGATTGTTGTTTATCTGAAGTTGACTAGAATGGAAATTGACTCAAGGTCGCGGCACATCCGGGGAACTAAGTTGGGGCATGAACCACCAATGAAAAGCTTAGAATCGCACATGTAACTGCTTCTAACCCAATCATACAGCCGTTGACAAGCGAATCTAAGTCAAAATGCGTGCGATTTTTGTGCCACTATTGTGTATTGCATGAAGCTTTACTTCCATTCTAGAGGTTTTATTGTTATCAATTTCGATGTCTGAAACCGTTTCTAAACTATCGACAGGCAGATTCTATTGTCTAATTGGTTTGTCATATACTAATAACTCTTATTTTCCACGGGAGACTGCTGCATATAGACAAATCCACGACTTAGGTAGGAAGTATTCTTTGTCAAATTACCCGAATCTTCTCTATCTCTCTGTCGTGTTTTCTACTCTTTTTGTATCTACATTTAACTTCATGATTAACTTCAGCTGCTGTTTTGCTATGATGGAGAGAATGGACTTTTATGACTGAAAGTGATCAACTAGAGCACGCCTTCAAATATTTTCTCTTTATACATCGCAATCCAAGAACGTTTCTGCTTGGATATCAGCATTTCAGATGGATCGTCTAATCTTCGAAATATTCATCATACCGTTGTGTATCAGGGAACAAAGTTAAAAGATAGATATGTTTGAAACCCATTCATTTTTGGATCTAATTGTTGAATAGGTAAGGTATAGTTTCAACAAATTGGCTCAATGTGGCGCATCACACTAGCAAAGAAGTCGCACTTGTCATACTCAGTTAGGCCTCTGCCACACTGAAAGCAAAGCAAACACTAGTGTCCCGAGCGTCTCGAGCAAACATATGTCCGCAAGCTACTAATCGCTCTTTTTCACCTTTCGATTAAAATATATAAAAATAAGCTTTAAGTTTGGTCTTTTATTGTATGTTTATCAATATATCGAGTAATTATAACAACTAGCCTGCATGACGCATTTGATGAACATTGAAATATTATCATTTTTTTGCATGGAATATATTAAAAATGTACATTTTCCGTTTCACTAGTGTATTTTTACGCATACTACAGACTTAAAGAAAGAGTGGTAATTTGCCACAGGCATTTTCACTGAAGCATGTAAAAATGTGTCAGAAGAACAAAAGCAATTTGAGGGTCAGTACTTTGTAGAAAATCCTCGGTTTCGAATAACGGCTTCAATTCTTGGGGGCATGGACTCAATTAGCCTGACACACATCCTCCCTGTCGATAACAGTGCACCACGCCATCTTCATGACGTCTTTCAGGTGAGTCAAGTTATCATAGGCAGCTTGATTGATGATAACTATCATCCTCCGCCACAGGTTTTCAATAGGATTGAGGTCTGGACTGTTGCCTGGCTAGTCCAAGACTTCAATCTGATTGTCTTCAAACCACTTACGACTTCTGTGTGATCGATGACAAGGCGCATTGTCTTGTTGGAAGATATTGGTACCACTTATCTCCATGAAGGTGGACAGTTTTTCCTCTTAAAACCTGCAGATACCATTCGGTGTTCATCTTCTGCTCCTTTGGAAGAAAATACAGAGCTCCACCTCCATGATGGCTGAAACAGCACTACACCATGATGGAAGGTGGATGCTTTAGGACTCAGCCACACTGCCAGCAAAGCAAACACGAGCGTCTCGAGCAAACGTATTTCCGTAAGCCATTAATCGCTCTAGTTTGCTTTGCTCGCAGTGTGGCAGTCTGCAACTTCGGTAATGATGACTTTATATTTGCTGCAAAGCGCTTTGCTCGGAAACGCTTGGAAAAGCTCGCAGTGTGGTTGAGGCCTTAGTCTCACAACTGTGGGTGCAAGTAAATTAGAACACGCTGGGCTGTGACTTCTTCCACCTCTACTTTGCGACAATTCACTTGGACCTACAATTGTCATGCTGACAAGTGCGACTTCTTTGGAAGTGTGATGCAGCACACTTAACAGATTTCTATGTAATTTCGTCAACCCTACCTCAACAATTCAACAATTAGATCCAAATATAAATGAGTTTCGAACATAGAGGTCCTTTAAATTTGTTCCCTGATGCATAACGGCAAGAGAGGAATCGTCTGAACTGTTGATATCTAATTAGAAAAGTTCGTGGATTGCGATGTCTAAAGAGAAAGCATTTGACGGCTTGCTCTAGTTGATCAGTTTATGTCATAGAAGTCCATTCTCTCATCATAGCAAAAGTTAATCATGAAGCTACTATACGAAGACGGATAGATGACACAACAGAGAGAAAGAGAAGATTCGTCTAAGTTGACAAAGAATGCCTCATTTATAGATAAGTCATGAGTTTCTTCTTAAATGCGGCAATCTTGGGTAGAAATTGAGCGTTATCAGTCAATAACAAACCTACAAACCAATTAAACCGTGAAATTCTACCTGTCGATAGTTAAGAAGCGGTTTCAGAAATCATTGGTGACGCAGTCCGATATCTATTATTCATGCATCGTGGAAATAATGTCAGTTTGGCAAAAAGCTGTGGCGACAATTCAGTTACACCACTCTCGATTAAACTCGCGCTTCGCGCACGTGTAATCCCTCATGGTGTATACCATCAAGAACAAATCCAATATCCAGGAAGTCAGATCGCTGCGTTCCGTTCATGATGATCATTATCGTGTGAGTGTCTGTAAAAAGTTGAACGAGGCGCAACCTAGCTGACACTTTTTGCTGACACTAACACGACAAAATGCTGACAAGTTATATGTATGGATTTTTCTTTGTCACCCTTTATTTCGTTACTATTGTCAGGACACTAAATGGTGACGCAAAAAGTACAGTTATTGACGGCATGGCATGCCTTTGTCTCCACTGTTTGTCTCTTCGCTTCTGACTCATCATGGATCGAAAAGTATTCACAATAAAGTTGCACGTGTAAACGCACCACTAGACAGTCTGCTCGTTCAGTCCTCGCTTAGTTGTATCTTATATGCTAATGTGAAATGGCACACATTGTCGAACAATTAGTCAGGAATAATCCATCAGCTTTGGACACCAGCTGCGGGTGTGGCTTCGTCTATCACATATCGTTTGACATTCAATGAAGAATTCTGCGACGTAGACGGTGAATTCAATGGGTGAAATAATGTTTGCACGCCTGCCAACTTTTAAACAAAGAATCTGACGGAATATGATTATCGAGAATACTTGTGAGTAATGACCTGAATTTTTCGAATCTTAAGGAATCATGGCGATCGACGCATTTTGAAAGGCATTGACAGCAATCCACGGTGCGCCTGAATCAAGTTTTGGATTAAAAAAATATACCACGAGCGAAACCAATTTTTTCACGATCTATGACCTCTTGGGACAAAATAATCGCAAAAATAAAAATATTTCAATGTACAGATTTTTTACAAATGAGCTTTTTCAAAATGGCCGCCCTTTTTGCTATAAAATCGTCAAGTTGTACATTAGAATGACTTTTCTGCCTTGTTAACTCACTCCAGCTGCTCAAATATGTCAAAAAATATTATCCAGCAAATGGCATAGCGTTTAGCTCGTAACGGAATATCTATTTTTCATTCATAAGTAGTATATTATCGACATGATGCTATATTCATAAAAAGGAAAATATTTTTTTATTTTTTAGTGAAACAAAAAGTCATTCAGTTATTAGCGTTCCATAAAGGCATTAGATCACATGTTGTCATTGAATTGATGGATTTAAAAGGAAAACCATGTCTTCAGCTAGCAATTATCAACTTAAATTTGACTGCAGGAACATTTATGAAAATAATTATAGTAGTATTTATCTCAACTGTAACTTAACTTCATACATGACTGTGACGGCGGTTTTTTGATATTCACCCTTGAAACAGTCGTTAATCATCAAATATTTCTGTGCATTATCAGTGTGTTACACGTCATTCACAATCAAAAATATCTGGCATTTAAGACACAGGTTTGCAATGCTTTTCCTATATCATGGTCAGTATTTGACTAGCGCCATCATGTGATATTTCGCTTACTATGACTCATACTTGCATTCAGGCATGATTTGAATTTGAACTATGTGGCAGTGATATCTACCGAATTTGAAATTAGTCTTGGAATGGCTTCCGCTGGTAATGATCTTGTCTGTGCCGAGAAAAATCATAATGAAAATCGCAAGAAAGTGTGCACGGTATGCTACCGTAAAGGAAAGCGGGGTATTTCTGAAAGTGACATGAAAAGCATCCAGGAGTTTGTTATCGACGGTTATACGACGGAAGATGCTAATTTTCCAGAGGCATTGTGCAATGGCTGCCATATGTTGCTTTCTAAGAAACGACGTGGATATGATGTGACTTTTCCGTTGATTTCTGACTACAACCCTAATCGACCGATAATACTTCGATCAACCACAATTTGCACCTGTCGTATTTGTTCGGTTGCTCACGCCGATTTATAGGAAGCCAATAAGATGAAGAAAAAAGCTGGTCGTCCTCAACAACATTTCAGTGCCACATCCGAGACTCCACCTAGTTTTAAGGTATCTAGCCTTTGTTTTTCAAAATTATATCCAGGATGTTCCCACTCGAGAGATTCTTGTCGATCAAAGCGCCGAAGAATTCACAATATTGATAAATTATTAGATTCCCCCACAAAAATCACTAAACAGCGGGTTGCATCGCGCATTATTGATGATGTTGGAACTTCACTGTCTACATTGAGTGGTAAGAATAAAAATATTTCATTGAAAAACCCTAACGATAGTCTCCAGCTTTCGGTTGATGATATATCTCATATTCAAGATGACTTGAATCTTATTATCTTATTACATCGATCAGTCTGTGTATTTAATGCTAGACATTTTTGATTACGAATTAGTACACTACGATTTCATGATTCGAACAAGTTGTTACTTGATTAACGATCGTGTTTTTACTTTTCCTCATGTACATAGGCCAACATACTATTGATACATAGTACTTGAGGGGTGAATATCAAAAAACCGCCGTCACAGTCATGTATGAAGTTAAGTTACAGTTGAGATAAATACTACTATAATTATTTTCATAAATGTTCCTGCAGTCAAATTTAAGTTGATAATTGCTAGCTGAAGACATGGTTTTCCTTTTAAATCCATCAATTCAATGACAACATGTGATCTAATGCCTTTATGGAACGCTAATAACTGAATGACTTTTTGTTTCACTAAAAAATAAAAAAATATTTTCCTTTTTATGAATATAGCATCATGTCGATAATATACTACTTATGAATGAAAAATAGATATTCCGTTACGAGCTAAACGCTATGCCATTTGCTGGATAATATTTTTTGACATATTTGAGCAGCTGGAGTGAGTTAACAAGGCAGAAAAGTCATTCTAATGTACAACTTGACGATTTTATAGCAAAAAGGGCGGCCATTTTGAAAAAGCTCATTTGTAAAAAATCTGTACATTGAAATATTTTTATTTTTGCGATTATTTTGTCCCAAGAGGTCATAGATCGTGAAAAAATTGGTTTCGCTCGTGGTATATTTTTTTAATCCAAAACTTGATTCAGGCGCACCGTGAATCCGGATGCGATGAATCTGATCCAGTAATGCATCACGAATTTCTTTCTGCCCATGTAACAACTCTGTAGGGTCCTTCGTGTGCATTCGATTTGAATTAGTCTAATAAACTGAAGCGATTAAACAATCCGATTCTACGGAAATCTGATCATTAATTTTGTGAAATTGGTTAGATTCATTAATGAAATAAGCAAGCAAGCTTATTGCCTGATTAGTATGACTTCATAATAAATATGACAATAAATTCGGAAAATATCAGAATTACCTTTGTAAGTAACGTTGCTTAATACCGAACAAAGACCTTTTACACCCTTTAGCCCTTTAATTCCATCAAGGCCAGGTGAACCGCGATCTCCTTTTGAACCAGATGGACTGGTTAAACTCAATCCTGGTTGACCTTTAACACCCTTGTTTCCTTTTTCGCCGAGAGATCCTTTTTGACCTTTCGATCCGGGTAGACCCCGTTCACCCTGCAAGCGATTGTTGAAGAATAATTTTTCATTTCTTTGTAACCTAGATCATCAGATGATTATTTGTAAAACACAAATCAGATAGACTTACTTTCACACCCGGAACTCCCGTCGCTCCATCAATGCCAGACGGACCTGCATCTCCCTTTGGACCTTTAGGACCTGGTGGACCTCTTGGACCTTGGAATCCTACTGGTCCACGTGGTCCAACAGCTGTGGTGCCTTTGGCATCAACTCCTGGGTATCCAGTCAGACCTTTTTCACCCTTTTCACCACGTGCTCCCTATGAAAAAATGTTTGAAACATATCATCAGCAAAGATATCATAGGAGGGCGCTACATTCAGATTGTCAGAGTAGATTGTCTCTCTACATCCATCAGCTCATTGGATGAAACTATCAAGTTCGATGCTGTGGCACACCGATTTATGCTGACAGACAGAAGGCCTATGTCGACTGGCATTGGAAAATCAAGAGCGACTAGCGCAGATTCAATTGCAAACGTATAGAGGACAATATCCACGAAGATGGTGCATCAGAAGCTTCTTTTTATATGAATGTTGTATCGAAATCGTACTTAGCCTTAAACCGCCGGGAATGAGAACCACACGTGAAAAAAAATCAAGCATTCTTTTGGTGTGACCTTAAGAGTCAAATAGTGGAAACCAATGCTAAAAAATTATTTTCATTAGGATAGAACAAAGATACAAGTTTGTCCTCTATATAGGCCACCCGACTTGTTCGTGTAATTAATTTTTTCAGAATTATTTTTGAATTTTGATTTTTTTTGTTTACAGGATAAATATACTGAATTAAACTAAATTAGCAACAGAAATTGGACAAAATGTTTGAAAATCGATGCATAATTAAGTTTGTCATATATATAGGACAACAGGCTTTTAAGAAAAGTCAATGACTTCATTTCTGTGGAGTGTATTTTGCGACCGGCATAAATTGTATGCATTTACAAGGCATCGTGAAAAGCCTTAAAACAGTTCTGTTTAGTGATGCACAAATGAACACGACACTTTTCACATCCCGTAGATGGCTTGGATTTGCAGGTCTGATTTTTACATCTTCCTTGATTCATCATGACTGGCCAATGTGCAATTTGATCATTTCTAATGATGCTTGGAGTCAGTATTGTTCTCGGTCCACCCAATTTCTTTTTCTTGATGAACAAGCAATCCTGCAATGACGGTCTTCCTCGATTTCTTGCTTCTTTGGCTCTCAGACAAAGACTGGTTGCAACTTGAGCTTTGAATTCAAATAACTTCATCTGGTCTGTAACGCCACGGTCATCGCAATCCCGTTTGTATAATAACCAACTGTTCACAAGAGAGAGGTCCAACATGTGAAAGAAGAATCGGATGTAAAATCTTGTGTTGCAATGGGTTGTGATGCGGTATAGTGCAACGTATTTGTTGGCTTCATCAACGAAACCCATCTTGTGATTGTAGCCTACAATGGAAGCAGGACATTCGACGTCAATCATTTTCAATTGACTTTGATCATATCGTTGAACAAAACTAGTTTCGCCCTTGCCCAAATATGTGCTCAAAACCACCACGCCTCTATTGTCGAACCATTTCACTGCCGATAACAGCACACCGTCTTTGTAGCATTGATTCTCCATCATAGAAGCTCTTCCGCGCTTTTTCAATTCAGAATCCATGTCAAGTTTCAGTCCTGGTGCTCTGGCCGTTCTCAAGGTACCCAATGCCTGCATTCCTTTCTTGTCCAAAACTACTTGTAATTTCGCCGAGTTGAACCAGTTGTCAAATAACACTTTGTAGTTGCAGTTGTCTTGCAGATGCTGAACCAATCTCAGAACAACACTACCCGATTTTCCAACCTCCTTGTCATTGTCGGCATTGAGATTTCCTTCTCCATATAGTTCGATCCCGTGAATAAGACCACCACTGCCACAGCACATGTAAAACTTCGGACCCCATTTCTTTGGCTTTCTAGGGTTATACTGTCGCAGACCTCCACTCCTTCGACCTTTGTATG
The DNA here is from genome assembly GCA_907163375.1 of Prostheceraeus crozeri. Taxonomy (NCBI): domain Eukaryota; kingdom Metazoa; phylum Platyhelminthes; order Polycladida; family Euryleptidae; genus Prostheceraeus; species Prostheceraeus crozeri. The sequence continues at coordinate 155,860 of CAJQUW010016868.1, read as the reverse complement.
ACATTACTTGCTCATCAACTGAGATGAATTCGTCGGGAATTATGGACTTTCCAACCCTATTGAAGTTATCCAAAAGAGGATGAAATTTGAAGGTTTTCCCGCGATTCGCTGGTTCACAAGAGCTGTTGTCAACAAAGTGAAGGCTTCTTTTGATTGATTCCCAATCATCTCGAGAAATGAAATCAGCCACGTGATTCAGCCGTGTGAGATCTGACCAGTATCCTCGAACATGACCAAGTTTGTACAGCCCAGTCCAAATAGAAGTGCCCATGAATGTTTGCAAATTTTTGGCATTGAGACAGAATCTGCTATTAGGATCCTTTTGTCTTGAATACAAATTTGATTGAAAGCAAATTTTTTCTAGAAAATCGTCATCATAATAATTGCAGAAGTACTCTAATGGATCTCTCACTTGCCGTGATTTCTCTCTTTGAGGGTTGAATGTGAAATCTGGAAATTCATCAGACCTACGCCTCCAACGCCAAGCTTGGGATGTTGTGTCATTGTCGGCATCACTACATGTATCTGATTCTGAAGAACTGATTATGGTTTCATCGTCACTAGCAGAAGAAGAGTAATCACTTGATGAAGAAACAGATTCAAGTTCAATTTCGTGTTGTCGTGATGACCGTCGTAATCCATAAATCGGTGCGTGCAATCCAAGTGATGTAGTCGATTCCGATTGAATCTGACCTGCAGACAAAGAAATGTTATGTTTAGCGGACATGCAGAGGGGGTTATAAACATTGCGGAAGCTTAGGGTATGTATACAGGTATGTAGATGCTTAAAGCAATAACATTTTGTATATTATTTAGTTCGTTTATTCACGTTACGCTATTAGTTCGTTCTGTTTTCGCTGATTAGGTCAAATACAATATCACCTCTACTTTCAGCAGTGATATTCAGTAATATTGATTACCCTAGCTATGATAATAATATAATAAATACACATATAACGTAATTACAAGTAAATATTAGCCCGGATTTGCACTTACTATTAGGGTCCGTCTCTGAAGTAGAAGGGTCAGGCAGCACCATCTCTTGAGGCTGGATATTCTCATCATCATCGGAATGAATAGTCTCCATCTCTCGTGGGACAGTGTCCGTCTCTGAAGTAGAAGGGTCAGGCAGCACCATCTCTTGAGGCCAGATATTCTCATCAACATCGGAATGAATAGTCTCCATCTCTCGTGGGACAGTGTCCGTCTCTGAAGTAGAAGGGTCAGGCAGCACCATCTCTTGAGGCTCGATATTCTCATCAACATCGGAATGAATAGTCTCCATCTCTTGTGGGACAGGGTCCGTCTCTGAAGTAGAAGGGTCAGGCAGCACCATCTCTTGAGGCTGGATATTCTCATCAACATCGGAATGAATAGTCTCCATCTCTCGTGGGACAGTGTCCGTCTCTGAAGTAGAAGGGCCAGGCAGCACCATCTCTTGAGGCTGGATATTCTCATCAACATCGGAATGAATAGTCTCCATCTCTCGTGGGACAGTGTCCGTCTCTGAAGTAGAAGGGCCAGGCAGCACCATCTCTTGAGGCTGGATATTCTCATCAACATCGGAATGAATAGTCTCCATCTCTCGTGGGACAGTGTCCGTCTCTGAAGTAGAAGGGTCAGGCAGCACCATCTCTTGAGGCTCGATATTCTCATCAACATCGGAATGAATAGTCTCCATCTCTTGTGGGACAGTGTCCGTCTCTGAAGTAGAAGGGTCAGGCAGCACCATCTCTTGAGGCTCGATATTCTCATCAACATCGGAATGAATAGTCTCCATCTCTCGTGGGACAGTGTCCGTCTCTGAAGTAGAAGGGTCAGGCAGCACCATCTCTTGAGGCCAGATATTCTCATCAACATCGGAATGAATAGTCTCCATCTCTCGTGGGACAGTGTCCGTCTCTGAAGTAGAAGGGCCAGGCAGCACCATCTCTTGAGGCTCGATATTCTCATCAACATCGGAATGAATAGTCTCCATCTCTTGTGGGACAGCGTCCGTCTCTGAAGTAGAAGGGCCAGGCTGGCCAGGCTGATCTGATGAAGCACAGGAGTCTGCCTCAGATTTTTTGATGGACCGCAGTATCTTAGCTGAAAAATGAATTAGCATCATTCATCATTGTTCATAGATCATCGGGTTTTCATATGCCAACCTCTCTTTTTTCGTCTGATGTGTCTGTTTTTCACATTTAAATCCCAACCAGGATAGTTGGGGAAAATTACACGGCAACTTCTTTTAAAAACCGAGCATATGACTCCATCGTACCAATGCCCAACTTTGTTCTCATCAATCCAATACACCAACACTTCCTCGTTGATACAGTACATGCTAAAAATATAATGGCGAATTAAAGAAAGCTACATGTTCATTGTTCAAAGCTACTAACATAAATTCCTACATGTAGTCCGCTGCATGTAGGCCTACATGTAAATTGTACAGGGATCTTTCTGCAATACATGTACATATATTATAGGCCTACGTATGAAATACATTTGTAAAATATTATTTTATTTAAGAATCAAACTTACACATCGTTTTATTGGGAAGGCATGAATATAAGAGGTAGACCTAGGCATAATGTACCCTACACACCATTATTAGCCAAAAAACTATGTTTGCACATCAAATCGGGCGTCGTTTACGGGTCACAAGTATTGATTGTATTTAAGCTTATTGTCAAATTTTAATATTCAACATTGTTCATGTAGCTTTAGTGGCCAAATATCAAGAAAAATCGAAAATATCTTCCTAATACAATTGCGTATGTGTCGCATCTACTTACGGTATTTAATTAATTTCAACATGCCTACTCGTGTTTACGTGGGATACTAAGTTTCAAAGTATCGCAAATACAAGTTAATGAGTTCTTGCTAGAAAGATAAATGAATTAAAAATACTTACATTTTGATGGACTTCGCTTCTTGTCCCCAGCAGTTGACACACCAATGATGTGAAGTCAATCGCCGAAGTAATCACTTACTTTATTCTGAAGCACTATTGTAGCAAGCAGCGACGAGTGAGAAAAAATTCAAATAGTGTGCGAGTGCTGCTTACAGCATTTAAAAACATAGAAATCTCTCTAATGCTTAACTTTGATTGTTTTAGACCCAAGCTGTATTTCACAGAAGTGTGACGGACGTCCTAAATATAGTACAAACTCTCAAAAGCAATTATCGTCAACATTTCAAGCATAGATATCTAGGCACCATCGTTTATGAATTGAATATGATCTATCAAACGCACATGATTTTTTCCTTTCAAATCTGCAATATGTTTCTACACTTACAGGGTGATCTTATTTTTGCTAACTCGCCTGAAACAAATTTGAAGTCTACCTCAGTAATATGGGGTCATAGTATGACATGTGACACTTCCAGATGGTGAAAATTGGTAGAAAATCACAATTCATGATGTGTACGATTACTATAAACACTTGAAATAGGTATAGCATAATGATCAAGCTGTACTATCACCTCATTCTAGTTTGTCCTATATACAGTACTCTCGGCGGTTTAAGGTTAATATGTAAGACCCTAGATACCCCTACTATAGTAAGACCCTACTAAACTGCAATATTCCGAAATAAGGCCAGAAACTGCAATCATTTACGAAAGAGGTTGAACATAGCTTAGGATGATTCCGAAAGCTGCAATTTAGCAGTCATCCTCAAGTAAATATTGCTAAATTTGCTTAAGGGCATTTGCTACAATGAATTCCTCAGAATCGTCCTTAAATAATCATATAGATTATTTAGAATTTTCCTCAATACTTACATAAGTTCCTTGACTGCCGGGGAATCCTCGTGGCCCAATATCTCCAATCGAACCTTTGTCACCTTTTTCACCCTGCCTACCAGGAAATCCGTCTCTTCCACGACGTCCTTTGGTAGAGGATATTCCCGGTTCTCCCTTTCCACCCTTCCTGCATATATTGCAACGTCCACCTACATCACCTGATGGAGAAATTCAAAGTTAGGTCTCAGGCAAAGGACATTTGTGACGTTTGAAGTGCAACGGTTATTTCAACTGCGCTTTGTCTAAGCATTAATACTTTTAGAAAACTTGAGGGTAATGGATTAATAAAAAATCCATCAATTAGAATGCCAACCTTGCAAAAGGGATGAGGTGAATCAATAACAAATGCTTTCTTTGAATTTGTTCATCAGAAAAAGCTGGATATTTCAATAATTCTAACTTTCAACTAGTCTCATTCTTGGTGGCTTATGGGTTACGTGTTATGGAAGATTGTGAGACTATACGGGAAAACGTTGTGTTGCGCATACCTCTGTCATAAACTTCTCACACCATCAAACATTTTCATGCATTCATTTAGTTGTTACCGTTTATGCTTAAAATAATGTTCAAATTGAGATGATAAGAGTTGAGCAATTGTTAATAAAAGCTGAACAATTTAACTCAATATATAGTATTCTCGCTGGTTGAGCTATTCACACGAATAGCGATGAGTCCATCAATTGACATGTATTGCATCAACATCATGTTCCTCTTCTGCTAGATTTCGGGATCGATGATAGAAATTGCAGGAGGATGTCGAAGGAGATGTGATCCATGTGAAGCTACTTCCTGATACCCATTTTGCTTATAGTTGAACTCCATGTCATTAACCCCTCAGCCTCAGGATCACTTCCACAACATGCTGATTTGGACACAAAGTTATATCTCGAATATTTGTGAAACAGCTCTATGATAGATTTCTCATAATTTTGTCTTAAATCAACCTCCCTTTCCGTCAACTGTCTTACCTTTCTGTCCTCTTATTCCGGGTTTTCCCATTTTCCCTGGTACTCCAGGAAGACCCTTCTCTCCTTTTTCACCGACATCTCCTGGTGCTCCACTGAATCCGCGTCCTGGTGGACCCTGTGGACCCGTTGAACCACGGGGGCCAGGGTAACCTGTAGAAAGCGGTGCGATAAGTAAGGACAAGCAAAGAATTCTATTAGCATTATGCGGTATATATCAATGAGATTTCTACAGCCAAAATGACATCTTGAGAACTCTTTTTGTGAGTTTTTTGTATGCATGTTTTCCTTCCGTTGGTTTGTATGTCTATTTCTTTCTGCACCGGAATTGGGAAGATTATTAATACAAATGCCATATAATCACTATTGTCCAAGGACAAGATCTACTTGAAAGTTTCTCTTGTTTTGAGAAAATTTGAATTTAACATTTGCTGTGCCAAAAAGCTGTGCACTTTTACAAATACATTTAATATATCTTATTTCGTCTTTTTCAAGAATTTCAAATCTATTTCTCACAAGCTTGATCCATTTCCGATATATCCTGATTCTAATGAGCTCATAATTAGTATACATAAACATTATGTCAATATTGAACATAATTGCCACATTCGTAGAATGAAAATGATTTTAATAATGACTGTACTCATTATGTATGTACATGTAAATACAAATTTGCACTACAGTTTTTCTGTTGAACCAAGGATATTGCCTGAAAAACACAATGTCTTGCCCTTCAGTCGATGATAAATGCTTGAATGTTGTCAGTTTCGCCTCGTGCATTCAAATATTTTACTCCCTCCCAAAGCGTAAGATATTGTAAATTTAATGTACATGTATTTAACGATTCTATAGCTATCCTATGTCATGAATTGTTTAGCAAAATGGTCCGTATTGAAAGTGCGAAAGGATCCTAACGGTCCGGAGACTCACTGTATGGGGACCATGTGGTCCGTATTACAATGGGGGTACATTTCAAAGGTTCAAAGGGGTCCATACTTATACTATGGTACCTTATAGGATAAAAACGATTTAATGATTTAAAGATTTATGGGCCGGTTAAATGGTCATACTATTTTATACTGACCCTCAGATACCACCCATGCCCATAGAATACTTTGCAAAATGTTTCATTAGTAAAAATTACCAATGAGAATAATAGCTGTTTATTTTTTCTACAGATTTTTCCAATCATTTGATAATTATGTATTTTGACCATAATAAAATGAGCCTAAGATGATTTTGTCTGTAATTTCAATTTTCAAAGGAGCTATTTGGCACCTGTGAAATATGCTCACAACACTACTTTTATTTATCGGAACCGTTTTCTCTTTTGTATCTCAAATGCGTACCCATCCAGAATACGGACTGCATTTGTCACTTCGGACCTTTATTTGTGCCATTTAAATGCGGACCTTGTCCGAATTTAATGCAGAAGTGCATCTTTCTAGCATTTTTTGCATTATTCTGCATAATTCGATATTTTCTTGTTAAAGATGGACAAATCATTAACAAAGAATATGCAATTCAGAAAATGTGTCTGATAATCTTCGGACTATTTTGCCTAACAGTATATGTATCTGTATAGTAGATCAAACTCTGCTGATTGATGACACTTCTCCAGAGAAAAGTGGAATAAATCATTTTTCCCACTGATTTCATAAAGAAAAAGGCGTAATCAACCCTTATCAAAAGTTATGTATTCATTTACTTCTGCCTCGGAGAATACAGAGCCATTGATGCTCGTATACGACATTTACATGCAGTTTCTGAAATCAGTGGGATTATATATGTATATTAGTAGTATTTGCTGTAATAACCGAGGAATACATGGAAATGTTGACCTTATGCAGAGGTCAACATTTCACATGCGTTCTTTTCTCATTCATGTTCTCCATTTTTTCATCAATTCTGAGATGGTATGGTCTAGACCTGCGCAATATCCTTTACTTCACTGTGGTTTGAATGCTGAATTCCATTAGGTTACTTTTTCAGATGCATTCATTAGAAGTTTCGCGTATCAACGGATATTCTGAATCTTAATTCCTCTCAATAAAAGCAGAAAACGTGACGGATGACAGCTGAATGCATTGAGAGGACTGAATTGGAGTTTAGTCAATATTTACTTCTATTTCTGAAAAATGTACCTTTTGGTCCGAAGTCACCCATTTGACCTTTGCTTCCTGGTGAGCCCGCAATGCTCGTTCCCGGTGGTCCTCGGTCTCCGTTTTCACCCGGAGATCCCGGGCTGCCCGATGCTCCCGGAGCTCCTGGGGTTCCAACATCTCCCGGGTCACCAGTAGCTCCAGGAAGGCCTGCATCACCAGCTCGACAAGTCGGACCAGGATCTCCTCGAGGTCCGGGAATGCCGGCCGCCCCTTTTGGACCAATTGGTCCAGGAAAGCCAGGGGGGCCATCAAGACCACGTCTTCCTTTCGATCCCTTCAGTCCGGCGAATCCTTTAGCTCCAATCACTCCTTTCAGGCATGGAACGCTGGTCTGAAAATGATGTGAAGTGCATTTATTCCTCCTGTGTAATTCCAAATCCGCTTATGTCATGCGCTTTCGCTAACATTCTCTTCGCTTCTATGAAGGAGAATATTTTCAACCCACTATTCTTTAGATAGCGGCATTGCTGCAACTGCAGCGCTTGTGGACCTCAACAGTCAGCAATAACTTTGTCAGACCACAGCGTATCACTTCCAACTCGCATCGAACTCCTTGTGTATTCCAAAAATTCATTGTGCTAAAATATATAAAGAGTTACTTTTACCATAGGACTGTGCGCTAGCCGCACGAGCTCGCACCAGTGCCGAAAATTCCTTAGAGATACACTGAAGCAGATACTCAAGCAGTGATATAACATGATTTACACCACATTCCAGTAAATATCTCAAGAACTTGAAGGTAGGGTCCTCTATCCTTCATTATCAATATTCAATTGCAAAATTCTAGAATACTAGGAAGTTCTAGTAGTACCGAAGAATTTGAAGCACACGTACATAGGCCTATATACTTTGTCAATACTTGCAAGTGATTCTCATCATACTTAACCCGTATGTCTTTATTTTAGTTAAATTGAATCGAAGTTTCCAATGGAATTCTTTAAGATGGTTGGTAGGGTATGCTCCTCGTATCCGGTAGTGGGTAATTCAAGGGAAAATATATTTCTGCGGATACTATAATATATTAAAATACAAATAACGCCCGACATTTCGCTGTCAACCAGCTTGATCACGAGCAAAATTTATAATGGCACAAAGGTGATAAAAACTGGAAACGTGCGCAGAATGGAGTTACACGTCAGTGCGGGATAGTCACGTGATTAATCAAGGTCACCTAAACATGTTAAGGGGTCTTGAGGTGCTACTTTTACGATACAAGTAGTGATGCTAAAAGTTCAAAAGCTAAACGAGAAGTGAAGCAAAGTAGTAGCGCACACACATCAGCAGACAGATAATTTCCTACCGATGCAGCCATTCATGAGGGCCGTTGAGTTCACCTCGCTTATACAAATGGCTTCAAGATAGGTCCGTTTATGCCAACTTCTCACATTATGATGCAATACTTCCCATTTGATATTGTGCCGCCTCAACGGCCTCAACGCCTCAACGGCCCTCATGAATGGCTGCATCGGTAGGAAATTATCTGTCTGCTGATGTGCGTGCGCTACTACTTTGCTTCACTTCTCGTTTAGCTTTTGAACTTTTAGCATCACTACTTGTATCGTAAAAGTAGCACCTCAAGACCCCTTAACATGTTTAGGTGACCTTGATTAATCACGTGACTATCCCGCACTGACGTGTAACTCCATTCTGCGCACGTTTCCAGTTTTTATCACCTTTGTGCCATTATAAATTTTGCTCGTGATCAAGCTGGTTGACAGCGAAACGTCGGGCGTTATTTGTATTTTAATATATTATAGTATCCGCAGAAATATATTTTCCCTTGAATTAGGAATTCTTTAAGGTTAGATGGAATCTGAAGCTATCTGCAACAAAAAATGTAAAAAATTACAGTTACTAAATTACTAAGTCAGTGGCGGACGAATGATCGGGTTTTTAATTGATTCTTTTAAAATCACATGTGCCAAAGGAAGAGCCTATTTTTTTATTATTTTCAACACATCAGGAAATATTTTAAGTTATGTCACCGCTCTCTGCAAATGACTTTGCAAGAAAGTCAACATCTCGACATTACTCAGCTTCTAGCTGTCTCTCTGTGATGTAATAATGTTAGCGGATGTCGGAGATAATCCTTTGGACGGATCGTTGGCTGCTAGAATTGTGAAATAGCCTATATCTTTACACAAGATGGAGCAGCAATGTACGCACTATTCATTGCTAGATTCCGAAATTCGAAGGTCCGCTAATTGAGATTTTGTGTTTTAAAATGATCTGTCATGGACTTTGATTATCTAATTTCGTGAATTTTTCACAACATTAGGTAATGCATGGACTATTTTGTGATGCAGTCTTGATTTTGAAAAAGCTTCATCGTCATGATGTAGAAATTTGAAATTCGAAAATTGAATTAACAAATAGAATTGAATAATGTTCTACTAATTGGATTAATTATGCTGATTACTTAAAATGTTTTCTCTCAAATTTGTTTTGACTAAGATAACAGATAAATGAATTAATTATGATTGCAATTATGTGGTAAAATATCACCTTCATCGACATTATAGTATTTCACTGCACCGGCCCGAGAACCGGTACAAACAGAAAATCTGGTGCATCGGTGCACCGCGCACAGCTCTCAGCTTTTTTGCTGTATGGAGTTTTGAATCACCCTGTACGTAGAAATGTCAAAAATGTTAATCGAATTGACTAATTTATTGAGTACATAAAGCTAGTAGAATGCCACGTGATAAATTGGTTCGTCTCAATGACTGAGTTACAAAAATGTTGTGGCTTCCAATGATATGCATGTACTTACACCAGGTTCTCCAGGTTCTCCTCGAGGACCTTGAGGTCCATCTCGGCCGCGACTACCAATATCTCCGAAAGAGCCTTTTTGTCCTTTCATTCCTTGAGTTCCATCAGTTCCGGGCACTCCCTATGAAGAGATATTTAATCAATTATGTCTTGATATTGATAGGTAGCTATATCTGCATTCATTACTATAAAAAAAGTGATCGCTTTAATTAAAATGTAAATCGAGTGATGAATGAATGAAACAAGCCGATGTAAAGTGATTTTGTTGAATTGTCGCTTTCTGTACTATTCTGTAAATTAGTATATACATGATTGCGTGCAATACAATTGTGTATTGTGTTTTGTAAATGAAAATTAGTTTGCATTATCAGACTGATGTTGCTGAGAAAATGACTCGAAGCACTCATTAATTTTTTGTAATTGATATTTAAATAAGAATCGAATGAGAAGGTAATTTGAAGGCAGAGACAAAGACGTAAAGCGAAGAACAGATTGATTCATAAAAGCTGATCACCTTTACACGTGAGCCGAAATTCACCAACTGATTGAAAATTACATATAGGTATTTCTCTACAATATGGAGTGTGCATCAAATAATTGCTTTAAATATATTTCTCAACATTTTTTTCATTGAATTAATATTGAATATTAAAAGACACCTGTATAATTATTAAATGATAGGCTATTGAACCTCAAGCCTTCTAGAAATATCTATGTATCAAGAGAAGCATTCAGGAAAACAGAAGAAAACGGAGAACTAAATTTCATGTGGATTCGCAGTTATTATTCACTTTGTGTAATATGAGAAAAACGCATTTATACTCAGTATTATATTTCCGCGTGGTTTGTATAGCTTTCTGGTCTTTATAAAATCTCTTATCATTATACTACCAGGACAGATTTGCTGAAGTATGCATTAAAAAGATCAGTAAAAATTTGGACGAAGATAATGTTTAGTCCTCAAACATCAAGAAAACAGGAGATAGTGGATGTGTATCGGTGGAAGGATTAGACATCTTGTTGATCCGCAAACTCTCTCTCTCTCTCTCTTGCTTCACTCACCCTCCGTTTCCTCAATAAATGGATGTACAACGCACATGCAAATTGTATGACGCACGAGCATGGTGTCATAAAATATAAAAATATAAAAAGTAGATTAGGAGTAACTATGATGGACAGTGAAATTCATAAGTTACTATATTTATCTTCCGTTTGCATCAGTCCGTTCAATTGCATGTACTTATGCGGGTAAACGAGATTGTGAATTGTATGATTTGATGCTATCTGATTGATCTGACATCAATTGTCTGGTTTATGCTGCTCAAGGTATATTCATTTAAAAGGAAACATGCCGTAACAATCACTGCTCTTACCGGATCACCATTCCTCCCTGATCTTCCTGGCTGGCCTTTCTGACCCTAGAAGGCAAAACATGAGCAATGTGACAATAGTTTCGCAGAAAGTTGAAGATCCTCTATATTTACCGGTGGTCCAGAAGCTCCGATTTCTCCTTTCTGTCCTTTTGGTCCGATGTCTCCATTGCGTCCCTGAAATAAGCAGAGTTAGAGATAGTGTCATAAAATTCATGTCAGTTTACTAATTAACAATAGGTGAAGATCATTTGATTACTGTTGAACGGACTCTTCAATTAGATGAATGGCTAAAGGCTTCCGCTTTCAATAGAAATCTATCATTTCTGGGTGAGATAATGCTACGATAGCAGATACATGCACAATATTTGGTATTGATTCAAATATTTGGTATTCAATAATTTTGTATTTCATTCAAATATTTGGTATATCAACTACTCCCAATACTTATACAATGATATTTGATTAAATTGTACTTATCAAGCATTCATGTGATTTTTAGCTGCAATTATTTCTTTATAAATGCACAATTCATTTCCGCTATATCCCAAAGATTAGTCATTGATAGAGCCACAGATTTTCTCAAGTAGGTTCAGACAGACAACAATCATGCACGTAGAGCGGGCAATGTACCCCAATAGAAGCTTGTTGGACAATCATCTTGTCAGGATGTATTCCATGCTACAAGGACATCTTGTCAAACATGTGTTTTAATATTGGACTGCTGGGGTATCTGTTTTTCTCACTTGATAATGGCTACGGACATGTAGCTGAAATTAATTGCGCATTTTTACTCCTTTGCTGTCATCCACGCAATTAGAGCACAAATGAACTTGAGCAGCCTACAGCTATCGGGGGATATAGAATCAGCTGATCCTTCCAGCAGTCTTTTCAATTTGAAAATATTTCTTGCAGTTTTGGTGTCAAAATTTGCTTTGTTTATCAATGATTCAAAGAAATAATTACAAATAAATGCACATGAATACTCGATCTTTCCAAACTAATCATGAATCAAGTCATATTTAAATACCACCAATTGGTGATTGTTGGAAAAATACAAATTACGCAAGTCGACTCCTCTGTTCAATGTTTATTTGAATACTAATACTCGTGTCAAAACAAAAATCTTGAACATTTCTACAACACATTAGATTTAATCATATATTTTGAGATTAAGTACATAAGAACATATTTACCCTGTTACCCTTTTCTCCTTTCGCTCCACTTTCTGGCTGCAAGAAAGAAATTATTAATGGGTTAGGCCATTGCTTTAATGGACTTTGAATCCAACGTAGTGGAAGCGAACAGATAAGTCACGGTACGAAGAAAAACAATCAACAATTTAACATGCTGAAACAAATCAATATTTTCGGAAGAATTTTCTTAACATTAATAGGTTTGCCATGGGACATTAATGATCTTTTATTGTTCGAGCAAATACGCACATTTTCACGTAAATGTGCAGTAAAAATGGCTCTAACAAGTAATTTACCAAAGGACTGACACACTTTAAAATTCCTTAGTGGATTAGTGTTTAACTACACGTACTATTCATAACGCGAGTTGTTTTTGTCCAGACGAAATTTTGGCTATCATAAGTGCTTAGATTAATTTGACGTCTGAGTGGCATATCTTACAGCACTATCTTATTATGCACAAAATATGTACAAATATGTACACAAAACATAAGAAGATCTATCAGTCTGATTTAAAATACTGAGTCATTCAAAACTCAAAAGGGAAGTACATTTTTATTTTTTATTTCATAGAAGAAATAAAAAACTGATGATTGTAAGAAAATATATTTGGCGAAGTCATTCAATTGACTGAAACAGTGCATAATAGAATTATCCTTCAGGTTGAAGTGGTACTAATCCGGCATATGGAATGAAACCATTTTACATATCACCAACAAGCTTTTTGATTGATTTCTTACAGTGCATCTTCGGTAATGAATGGATCAATCTATTGAGTGATGGACATGTACTACAAATTAGGAATAACATCTGCATATATATTCAAAAGTGTAGCAATAAATGTGCCTAAAGTGACGAAATTCAAATTCGAAGTAAAGTAAACATGAGACGTAAGTATTCAGTATTCAAAATCACATATTGACTTACGGATTGATGGTGCATAAGTACATAGCTACGTACCACAAAAGAGCTCTATTTCTATAGAGGCGTGCATGAATGAGATTTGTTGAAATGGTATTCAGATTGGCCTTCTTAAAAGCCTGATTCCTCAAACAGACGAACATGACGTAAATATATATAGTAGCGTCAGTTCTACAGTAGTAACATCCTTAGCTATTTGATTCTACAAAGAGACGTGAGTCGATATGCGTTGGTTCGTCAAATTACTTTATGCTGACTTTGAGTTAAAATGTTAGAATAACTTTCTAGCAATATCTCCAAGTCTAAGTCGAATTTGAACGTGTGACAATGTCAAAATTTGTCTAGCAACTTTTTAAAAAATAAAATCTCAAAGTCTCCAACAATGGATTTATTGTACTTCCCTTGGTAGAATGAAACGACGATATGCATGTACAAGAACTTCCTTTTTACTTTACTTAATTTTCATCGATCCTTAGTACTCATTTTGCTTTTTTTCCACAGTATCTGTTCAATCTGTTACATCCGTGAAGAATGATAAATGCCTTGATTAATTTCCCTAATCCTTTTATTCAAAACTAGCACTTACCTTTCCGACAAATCGTGGGGTATCTATCAGCTTGGAAGTTTTGCAACTAGAGCCTTTTTGACCTTGTCTTCCAGGGAATCCTTTCTCACCTCTTTCACCTTTATATAGAGTAACCTTTGCATCAGGACCTTTGTCTCCAATCGGTCCTTGATTTCCTTTTCGGCCCTGAGTAAAGAGAAAAGCATTTATAACTACAAGAAAAGCTATTAGCATTTTATAACGCTTACGATGTTTCCAACTCGTCCTGGTGCACCTGGTTTGCCTTTGTCACCCTTGAATCCTGGTCTTCCCTAAAGAAAGAAGCAATGTGGTCTCATGATCAGGATTCAAACTTAGTTAGAGAAATGCTCAGAGGAGATTTGATGATTGCAAATTAAAAAGCTGCTGTTAATTCTAATTCTAAATTCTTAAGTCTAGATAAAGTTATTCAAATAATATCATGATACTTACATTTGCACCATCCTTGCCCCTCTGTCCTGGGTAGCCTTTTGGCCCATATCTGAAAAGACCGGCACCATCTGGACCTGGTTTACCTTTTATGCCACTGACGCCGGGAAAACCTTTAGCGCCCTTTTCTCCAGGAATTCCATCTACACCTCTGTCACCCTGCAGATCAAGCAAAATTGATAAATTCAACACTTCACTGATAAATGCACAAAGAAAGCTTACTTTGGGACCATCGCAGCCATCAATGCCGCGGTTTCCAGGTTCACCATTATCCCCTCGATCGCCCTGTTTAATGATCAATATTTAGAATTCGTTGGTCTACTTGTCAATGAATTCTTATATATCAAGAATTTCATAAGAAATATTTATCTGCATATATCAAAATTAACTATTCATCTGTCTGACATTATACATGAGGTCTACGAGCTAGCAGAGTGATGTCTATATGTATATAACTTTCAGGTGACATGTCCACTTACATGATATCCATGACGGCCTGGAGTGCCTGGTTCGCCACTCTCTCCCTGAAACGACAGAGCCATTCCATACACTTTGTAATGGAAAATCTAAATGACTTTTCTTTAGACAGCTACAATTATTTTCAATACTTCTGAAAGCTTTGAATTTTTAAGGATGCATATAATCATAAAATAAGCTCACCCGATCACCATTTGGTCCAGCCAAACCTTGATCTCCTCGTTTACCTTTGATTCCCATATTTCCAGGCAAACCTTGAGGTCCAGGTGGGCCCTGCCGACCCTTGTAACCAGGATATCCGTCTGGACCCACTAATCCCTGCAAAGAGAGAGACAAACATATGACTTAATCAGAATGCGCAGCGAGAATTGAGCAAGGTAGTTTGCTGGGGTTTTCAAATCATAGAAATGATATCACAGTCCAAAAATTCAAAATATTCAGTACTGTTCAACGTAACTGTTATCAAATTGTTGATAAAAATTGGAGTTTGAAAAACGTTCAATTTAAATAGCTTTCATTTCATCATTTGTATGCTAATATTCGAAGCGCAAATTATCCATGTTATGATAAACAAAATTGAATGTCATTTTTCACGAGATTGGTTTGTGATTTAGGCATGTCTTGTTAGGTCCATGAGAAATGCATTCCACATGTCTTTGTGTTGATGCACCGATGAATTATCAGCACTTGTCGACCTTGCACTGACGGGCGCGATTCGATTTTCGAACGATTTCGAATCGTGCGTCTCATTTCGTCATTAATCTAAAATCACGCGATTCTGAGTATTTTAAGATTTTCTCAAATTCAGTTCATTAAAAATTTGCAGTCAATCTATAGCTGATATATTGTCTTCAACTTCTAGACCATAGCTTCCTAATGAATCCGCTAATTTCCATTTAGATTGAGATTTTGAAGTACTTAACATATTTAAACATGGAAAGTAGTGCTATGCGCAACTCTATTTGTGAATGTTTGAGAATACAAAATTACAAACCTGGTAAATACCTTCTCTGTAAAATAATTCTAGATCCAAACCTTTGAGTGAGCAAGTCCATCTACTAAACTATATGATAAACATGCAAAATTCATATGAGCCAGTGAAATTTGAAAAGAAAGTGATTAAATATTTGCTCTTGAATAACTCAAAATGTCACTCGTTAGCAAATTATTAGAAATTGAATTAATTATTGATTTTATGGAATTACTTTCGCGAAAATTGCTAAAAAGGTCAATTTTTTATCTGCATGTTCAACTGCGGGTACTCAGTAGTCACACAAATTTTGAATCCATTCATATGAGTAAGTTTTTGATTTTTAGTAATGAGTCATTCATTATGTCATTTTAGTATCACAGTTTACATGATATTAAATAAATTCAATTCCTTTAAGATAACTATTAACATGAAATTCAAATCACTTCCATGATTGACGTAAAACTACTTCGGAGAATTGCTTTGTGGTGACCGTGCGATACACCTGCCGGCCAAGTGCGAATTAGAAGCTACACATATGCCTACATCAATGGCTTATCTAGACGAACAGACATTTACAAATCATGATTGACGTTCATATGAAAGTGGCTAAGTATATGAAATTAACAGTCCTGTTAGCAGGACACGTTGGTTCAATGTAATAGCTTTTTCAACTGCTTTGATCACATGGAAGGCAAGCATTGACTTTCAGAGCTTAGCTCAACGTAATAATCAGTCATCCATGATTGTGTTGAGAAAAAGTTGATGACATGCTTAACATCAATCTGCAATTGACCAGGTGACGGGAGATCATCTTTCTGAGGAAGTTATACAAAAGTAATCAAAACTCCCCTTTTCAGTTTATAAGCCGATGTAATAAAGTAAAAGTTAAACGTATCAAAGACAGACCTTCGGCGTCCACCGCCTTCAACGGTCAATGCTTGGATCGATGTTGGATCGACTTCCAAACATCGACCGTTGAAGGCGGTGGACGCCGAAGGCCTGTCTTCGATCCGTTTAACTTTTACTTTATCATATCGGCCTATAGACTGAAAAGGGGGTTTTGATTACTTTTGTATAACTTTAACATCAATACTCAATCAATGCAATCCTACAACGTCATGTTTTTACATTTGCATGTATGCTTCAAAAATCTTAAGCAGGCGAGTAAAAATTCAACAGACAAAAAATTGAAGTAGTTGCTGAGGATGCCGGATTCATTATCCTGCTGCAGGGTGACTTAAAAACGAATTGTTTCAAATACTATTTATCACAAAATGTATTCACGCAAGCGTTTTCGAGGGCGCACAAGGTCTCCTCATCGGATGAAATAAAACTCTGACCAAGAGCACATGACACAACACATACATTTGTGGTAGATACAAACTACTTGATGAGATCAGTGTTATTCCAGCCGAGTATGAGGCGAGTTTTGAAGGCTAGATGTACATATGTACTATTGCCAGCTATATACTGGACAAATGCATAAGTTGTGCATATATTGCGATGCTTTTGGAATCGACTCGCTTTTCAGATTATCTTAACCCTTTCAGTCCGGCACTGAAAATTTCTCTTTAAAAAAATATTTTTTGCCACGAATTACCTGAAAATACACCAATTATTGCATAACGCAGCTTGCATCTGTTATTTTCGATTTTGACTGCAATTTGGCACCATGTATCATATATGATGCATCCGGACTTAACGGTAAAATGTAGTATGCATCATATATGTTACAACCGGTCTTAAAAGCATATTAACTGTATCCGGTACAAAGTTGTTTGCTTGTAACATAGAAATATCTTACTTCACAAGTAAAAGTCCATATTCCTTCTCCTTTGTGCTGTTAATACCCAATAGCATGATCTTATGAAAATAAAAAGCAGCATCCAATCAAAAAATCTATGAAAAAATTGAGCAATTTTCACCAGAGTTGAAACTCATGAGGTCGATTGATGAAAGCTTTTGAGACAATTTCGACTCTGTCTTATGCACAAAAATATGTTCCATTTCTCACATCTGTTTTGTGTCAAAGCGTGACACACTTTGCAGCGCCTTCTGTTGTCTACTGTGACCATCTCAGGCCAGTGAGCAATTTTATCAGGTGTGAGGCTTGAATGCCTTCTGCATTTGATGTATCTTTCATCCCATTCGTCTTCGCCACTCATGCTTGGTCGACCACGCTTTCTCGTTGTTGTCCATTGGTCACTTGTCTTCCCCAAAATGTACAAAGAGTTCGACATTTTCGCGGAGGGAGCCAACAGATCAAGTCGATCTTTAGATGGTACGTCACAACGATCAGTCTCTTTTGTAATTAATCCATGCACTCACTTATGCATCTGTTTTGCATCAGGAATAACAGCGAATGTGCGTACCCGTCGACCGAATGTGTATACTCCACATCACAATCCATCGCAATTGAAATGAATTGGAAAGGCTCATACGCCTGTATTTCAAATAGCCTTTGTCTTCCTGCCCATGCATTTCATTCGGAAAGCAGCCAATCGATGCCACAGGGAGCTTTCTAGCTATGATGTTGTGACGTCACTAGAAGCGTCATAGCTATCCACTGCAATGCATTCCATATATTCACTCTTCAATGCTAAGGTTATCGAGCAAGAGTGCTTCAATGAGTTTTGAATATAAGGTGATGACCGTGAATTATTTTACCCGTTAAGTCCGGATGTATCATACATGATACATGGAAACAAATTCAAATTTTATAGGGTAAATGAAAGATATAATGATTATCCTTGTTAGTGCGTACAAATAGGGTCAGCATTGCACCGCTGTAACTTTTTAACTCTTCTGACTCTTATGTGAACTTGAAAAAATTAGTACATTACATAGTACATCATTTAAAACTTACTGAAACTATAAGTACTATGAATGCCAACAGATCTACGTATGACAAGTTACCTTCGAGTATTTATCGATATATCGAAGGCTTTTGACACTGTTCAAACGGAACTGCTAGGAAAATTATACAGGATAGGGATTCGTGGCTTTGTACCTCGTCAAAAAAGGTACAATCAAAGGTATGAAAAATATAGACGTCTGTGGTGATCTCAAAATAATAGACTAAAGCTAAACTTAGGAAAATGTGAATATTTGTTCATTCCTCCAAGCTCCAAACTGTCCATTTTTAATCAATAAATTGAAAACATTTATCCCGACATTATACACAACAAACAGTCACTTAACAAACTACAGCGTTTACATAAGACCTTGATCAAGATAATATACCGCAAGGAATCATTGGATATACAGTATATGAATGTGGAAACTATCTACAAAACCCATTTAGAAGAATCAACTACCATATTTTAGTACGTCACTAGAGCAAAAGTAGTACATGTGTTCTTGTATTATTCTGTACTTTGTAAGCAAAAAATAGGGCCAGCTCCTTTTCTCCAATTGACAGTCTTTACGTTATGTCATGAAAAATTTGCATTCACATTTGTAAAAGATGCATGAAACTCATTTTGTTTGGGGAATAAATATATTTTCTATTTTATTTTTCACCTGAAAATCAATTTTTCGGAATTTTGATTAGCTCTGATGCCCAGCATATTAGTGAAGTCAGCTCCTAAATCAGACATATCTCATCAATAGTACATAGCAGTCTTAAAACAAAAATAATTTGAATTTTTAATGCTTAGAGTTCAAAATTGTAGCAGAAGAATGCTACTGTATCATATATGATACTACAGGACTGAAAGGGTTAAAGAGAAAAGATGAAGTAATGCAGTAAATCTGTGAGGTATGCATGCGACGATCAATGCAAAATCGTGATAGTACAAGATCTGTAGATCTGAAATATTATCTACAAGCAGTTACTAAAAGGATAATGGCTTGGAACTAAGTTTTCTCCTTACCTATACACTCTGGTATTGCGCTTGCACTAATCACGAATGCAGAAAGAAGTTGTGCAGTTTATAGGACAGATAAGAAGTAGACGGATCTGCTTTATCGCTAGTTTATGGAGGTAATATTGTAGAATTAGATTTTGAATTATTTCTAACTGCTCTTTTCATTATCATTGTCTTAATAAGCAGCAGAATATGATCACAATACCTACTCAGCTCATGAAAATAACACATTTATCCATCGTTCAGGTTGGCATTCATGTACGCTGATATTCAGATGAAAAATGTCAATTATCGACTTTCGTTTTTAAAGGCAATGGAACTACTATCATCAGCGACTATCGCTGGTAACTCAATTTCAAAAAGCGATTAAGGATTATTTCAGCTAATTGGTCATCGTATTACGTCATTTCATGTAGAAGCGACCAAAAGCCGTTGGTGTCGGGTGAAATTAATCATCAATTCGTTAAACGCTTTCAAAGCGCACCGCCCTCAACCCGTCGTCTGAAGAGTGGCTATCGCGCATGCCCTTGAACACGACTCGCACCGATGATTAACTGAGATTCAAACATCTACTACAGGAAAACCTTACAAAATCTACCATCGTAGTCATTGAATTAAGGAATCCTTCAAAATTCAGACATTCCTATTGGAAATTTTACGTTGAAAGCGAGCAAGAAAGTCTATGCTTGAACATATTTCTGCATGAGCATTTTATCAATGTACATGTATAGCAATCAGAAACACATGTCAAACTTCAGCACTTTTTTGATATCTATGTTTTGAAGCACCCTTTCCTTAATGTCGAGATGCACTTCGACCACGAGCTTTGCAGTAGTCGTGGATATTTATGCAGTAGACACCAATTTTCACCATTTCAGTTAATTGATGACGAAAAGAAGTTCGGTTAACAGCGGCTAGATGATGCTTCAGTATTATTCTATCGAATTTAAATCTGCAGTGTTGGAAGGCTGTGACTACCCATTTTGCTCATTCAATTCAATGTGACAAGAAGTTTTGCAGCAGTAAAGTCATAGGAGTAAAGCATTGCCTAATTAACACAGGTTGTGCGCTCCTGTGGCATAGAATGCAATAAAATCGAATCGACTTTCGATCACGCAAGGATGATAGTGAGAGGTTGGTTCTCTACACAGACGACGAAATCTCACCACAAACCATCATATAGTACTTAACAAAAATTCTGTAAGAAAAATGCAAAATATTTTAGAATGTTGTTTAAAATGTTTATTCTGTAAGCCGAAGGCTTAGTAAAACCCACAGGGTAAGTATATATATATAGGTAGAGTGTCGACTCAAAAATGTGTCTGTATTCAGTGAAAATTTTTGTATGAAAATATTCAGTTTTTTACGGAAACTACGTTCCTGTGGTCCAAAAAAATATTTGAGCAGTTTTTAGAAGGCTACATTTTTGCAAATTTATATGCTAGCGACATGACGCCCACTTTATAAGTAGTATGAAACAAGTTGGATATCAAAAGGAACGAATATTTGCTAAGAAGCATCTTAATTAAACGGAAATTAAGCCGATTATCAAAGGAAATTTCATAAAGTGTATTATAATGCAAGTCCATTTAAGTCTTTAAGGAAAAATGGAGATCTTATGAAAGCTTCTAGGCTGAGATGTCATGTTTTTAGCTCAATTTTCAGCGGCATGATTTTATGATTCACAAGGCGTCATTTCTTGAATCTGAATAGTAATGTAGACCCATTAGCATCTTTTAAAGTTGATTATGATAAGCTTCCTTGATTAAGGTGTCTTGCTCTTTCAGTGCCAGGTTGTGATGTGATCACGCTTAAGAAAATAATCTTATTATAATAAACCTGAGCTGTTTGCAATGGTAACCCATCTAATTGCTAATTTAACAAACTATATCACTGCTCCAAATTGTCATGACATGGAGGATTTGTGTAATACAATTCTTTATTCTGTAATGCTATCATGATCAGTCAGATTCGTGTACATTTCTGCAAAAGTTAAAAATATGCATATCTCCGATGTGGTACTGGGTCTCGACTCATGTTCTTTTAATGAAATCGAAACTGTATACTCATTGGGGAATTTAATAAATGCTGAGTTACCACTCTACCTAGTATACCTACTCAATGGTAAAACAACACAAAGTGAAGAACGAGAATAACTTGGACTACTGAGAAGAATCACTGTCATGCTTCACTTTGTTTCTGCAGCCGCAGTGTCTAATTCAATAAGGTTTTTACATGCAAAACTCGCCCTTTCTAAGTGTAGTCACGATGATGGGTCGCTTTTAAAGGTTAACCAACATCAACGGTCTACATAAATTTAAAGTCGCTTTGCTGTTTTGACTCAAGAATGATAAACTGAAACACTAAGACTCTCCTACGCTCCTTAATTCAAAATAGCTACGAGTAGTCTACCCTCAACTGATTAATAGAAAACTGGCGAGGTGGGACGGTTGGGATTTCATTCGCTAATAAAGACCTTGTGGATAATGACTTGTGTAATGTCCTATTGTTGTGAATATTTCAATTTAAAAACCTTGTTAATATCAATTAGAAGTTTGGTTTAAAGTTTTCTGTAAAGGAGAAAGTTTCGCGTTACATACCTTAATTCCCTTTCGAGCATTGCATTGACATGGCGATGAATTGCAAATCAAGGAACAGTTTCTCCTTGCCCATTGCTGCAAGAAAATGTATAGTTTATATGAAAGCAACTATTTTTGACATTCAGTAGCTGCCATAGAAATAGACTGATTGTTCATCTGAAGTTGACTAGAATAGAAATTGACTCAAGGTCGCGGCACATCCGGGGGGGAACTAAGTTTGAGCATAAACCACCATTGTTACTGAGTAAGTAGGGTTGTCAGCCGGTATTTCACATGTCATTTTTCTATGAAAGTCGTTCATATATCTCCAATTCCAAATTAGACGGCCTTAATTGCCATGATTAAGGCCGTCTAATTTGCTATGTAGTACCATTGAGGTAAGAGCATTTCACCGTCAATCTTCGCATTCCCAGTGAAAATGGCTTTGAAGTGATTCCTATGGTTCACAACTTGGACTCGTAGATATCTCACGCTTTATATGCTTCAATGTTCTGAGCTGCATGGGCTATGTAGAAAATTATCATAGATTTTAGTCTTTTACAGATCAAAATCTTGGATTTTTGATGTCATAGATTTTAATTCAGTAACAATGCATATATTACCTTTATTTTTCACCGTGCGTATAATGTAGATATCCTGTCACTTTATTTTACCTGTAAAGCAGATTACTGCACGGACGTGCAGCAATATTTTCATTATTGGACTGGTTGAATTATAGATTTCTATATAGATATATGCGATTGAATTATATAAAGCCCGCTTATTATTTAACTCATCAAACACCATAGAATTCATGGAAGTAGATAATAGTACACTAGAACGGAAGTTTGATATCTTGCCTATGTACAATGATGGCACATGGAAAAATCTATGGTTTGTAGTCTAGTCAACTATTTTCCATTTTTCAACACTGGAATACGAATTGAAATTTGGTTCACAGAGTCATAATCCATAGTAGTCGGTGTACTGGTTGTAAGAACATCTCAAGAATTAAAAGATAAAATTCTAATTATTGGATTATTTCTCCTTCTAGCGGGCAAGAAACCTGTCGCTTTCTGGAATAAACACATCGAAAGCTTCTTTAGCGACAGTCATTTATCAGATAAATGAAATGTCGCTGGAACTTTTCAATTAATCATTGAATGACACATGTGATATAGTGTGATGGTATTTTGGAAGCTCATATTCGAAAGGATACACAGGTTTTGAAATTGTTCAAATATATTGACCAGGGGAATCCTTCAAAGTAAAATGAATACTGTAAGATTTATTGGCCTTTGATTTCCAGTTTCAGCAATGCATGCTCTGTAAATCGACATTATAAGTTGCATATGTGTCTGATTACCCTCTTGATGGATTATAGGAGCGATATTTCACAATGATGACCATACAGAACGTTTTAAAGGATTTCCTTCTTTGTCATCCTGTCGCTGCACTATTTTGTAAATTCACTATTGCTTTTGTGTACCTGATCTTGGCACTAGGGGCAACAATCCAGATCACAAATTGACTTGATAAATTTAAAATGTCAAACAGAAAACAAGAAAGCCAGCTCGCAAAATTTGTTTTTTGCCCCAACTAAGTTCCCCCGGCGTGTGCCATAATTTTCATGCAATTTCCATTCTAGGACTTTCTATGGTATTGTTAATTTCTATGATAGAATTAGATTAGTCATAATGGTCATGATATCGCTGAAAAATAAAATTACCTACACAACTCGTGCATAGATATGTTGACCTCGAAGAAAGCAATAAAGATGGACATTTTGCACTAGTTGCGTAAGTACGGTAACTATTCAAATGATCAGCCTAAATCGTCTGGCGCTACGCGCCGACGATTTAGGCTATCATTTGAAAGGTAATATATCTTCAATGTAAAGCTTACAATTACACATGTGACTGATTCTACCCAATCATATGGTAGTTGAGAAGTGTTTCTTTGTGCCGTTATTGTTCATTGCAAGAAACTACATTTTTCAGTTCTATATGTTTTATTGCTATCTATTTCTATGATTGCAACAGGTGAGGAATGAGTTGATTATGGAAGTTACATTATATTACTAGGCTGCAATACATTAATACGTGTATCAAAGTATAGCAGGCGAGGCGATAACACCAGATTAGTTAGAATAATCACAAATAATCAGCATGCATGTGCAGATATCTCATTGTGCGGTACATTCGGATCAGAAAAATCAGATCGCTGTGATAATTACACGAATATTCTTATGATACACCTCTGATGCTTACACAGATATCGAAAATAAGGGGATGGAGTTATTATTAAACAGGAGCTATAGCAACATAATGAAATTTAGAATAAAATAGGTTTATGAATGTTTTACTAATATTTTAAATACTATATACCGAGTGAACTTTTAACTTTTATCATTGTTAAAAGCTAATGGACAGTTCGGGCAAAATCTTTTGTTTTTAACTCCGCCTCATGAAATACGAATTATTATTGCATTGTAGATCAGAAGTGCAATGAAAATGAGAAATTTGCGAAAAGTAGTCAGAAACATCCTCTAGAATCACATGCATGCAAAACCGCCTTTTTTTAACGGAGTAGATGATTATATCACTTTCATACCTACCTATGAATGTTATACTCGCAAGTCAAGTGAGTCCTGAACAGAAATCCCACTATTCACCGTTTCGTTTTAGTCAGCGGGAATAGCAAGGATAACAGCTGTGTCTTGTGGTGAATTCAGCTACTCAGTCAGGCGTCGACCTATATCAATGCTGCTAGATCTCAAGAAGAATCAAATGAGTGGAACTTTCGATCGATAATTGCAAATTCTTGCCAAAAAGTCGATAAATTTGAGGTTATTTTATCAAAATGATTTTGTATGTAAAGGGAGAGAATAACCATGAATGACGACATACACTGACATGGTACACCGATTACTTTTGACAACCACTGGGTGCTGTCTTCGTTTTGTTCCCGTTGTCATGACAACGCATGTCCTCTGTGTGGTACTGTTTTCAATGTGCAGATCCGCTCTAGCTCTTTATTATCATGGATTGTTGGATTTCTATGGCATCCTACATCCCTCATGATTATTTACAAATCTCGCGGACAAATCCACATGTATTAGTCGGAAAAAATGCCTAAATGCAAAATATAGGAAAAATCATCTTTTCGAGAGCCTGCTGGTGCCGTAAAACTGAAGTTAGCGTGGTAATTGTACCACCTAAAATATAACGCTAGGAAAAGTGACTGAAATAAAAATGGTGAAGACCCATTCGTTGTTCAAATAAAAATTCCATAGGTGACCGAATCGTCCGGATTTCAGAGTAAGGTGATCGTGAGGAATGAATTAAATGCCTCTTAAAACCTTCCACCAAGTAATTCAGCCTTTGATGCATGTATTCAGGGTCGATGCATCGTTCATCGATGCTGCCAAGTATTTCACTTTCGTTAACATTCGTTCCCGACAGTACAAACGCTGCAACAGCCACAGTTGTTGTGCACTGCTTTTGAGCCACAGCTTGAAATATACGGGATAGAGACGAGACACTTGAAGTTTTCGTCGCTTCTATGGTTCAAATACAAATGCCAATACGGTCATTGGCCTTTTCTGTATCAGGATGATCAGCTTGTTGATACGGTCGAGTTATAGGACGCTTGAAATACATGTCATCTCATATCGATATTGAATACATTAAATGAAAGAAATGTATATAGTTTTCCCATCAAAGATGACATAAAATACAAACAATAATTAGGCAGAATTGCGAGACATTCAGAAACATTTTCTTCAATTGCAGACACGCTGCAGGTAGATCGAAGCTTACCTCCAGGATATCAAGTATTATGCCTTTTTCAATATTGTGTAAAAGAAATGTATTTAAGAAAATGTCAATAATATCATTGAAATATTAGAATTTCCCTATTTTCAATCATCTATTCATTTATTTCATTAGATCAGAGAGTTTTGAGCTTCATAGAAGTGCATGAACAAATAAACTGAAAGCTCAAAAATGTGTAATATGATGGCCATGAGATATCAATTTTAATATTAGCAGAGATTTATGGCGAAATATGATAAGGAAAATAGAACAAATTGGTTTTTTGATATCAATGGTGCAAGCGCAGTGCGCATTTCTGGTGAGCTATTGCAATCAACCCTAGAATATCCGCCCGTCAAAAGGAATTGTGAGGAAACGTACATGTGAGGAATCACCGGTCTAAAGCCTGTCTGGACCTTGCGTCGGACTGATGCCGGACTACACTTTAGCTGGTCGCGGGACTGGACCAGTTTGCAATATTATCTAACAGCTATTTCAGATTTCCAAAGTCGTCGGCAGTATTCAGCATTGGAGCTCAATTTTCAATGCATTTTAGTGCTAAACATGGTGTAAATGTTTGCAATGGAATCATGAGCCTTGAAATTATCTTTCTAGTAGTTTTTCAACCAAATACTTGGTATACTTCTGTTATGAAATAGCTTCTGTGAAAATGAATCCTAATAAGATCAGAGGGTTTACGATTAATGGGTGAAGTTTCATGTCCTCCATCATGACTCAAATCTGCCCACGACTGATGAGTTCAGAACATGTCTCGTGGTGGTCAAATCTACTGAGATTTCATACAGGCACAAAAAAAGTTTAGGCTCACCTGAGAAAAAAATTACCTTTCGCCTACTTAGGATTTATTACAAAATTTGCTCACAACTTCTGAAATTACAACTACTGCACAAACTATGCAAAATGTATTACTAATGACAAAGTATATTGATTTTGGTCTTGAATATCAATAAGAAATAAGGTTTTGTAGAACTTTTCTTAGACACCTAGGTATAGGCCTATATACTGCTAATCTCAATCTATTGATTATCTCAATTCTGCAAGGAAAATTGGCATTGGACAACAGACCAGTGGAAAAGTTTCATATTTTCCGATAAGTACTTTTTCCCCTGCACATGTTCGTTGGATACCTGGTGCTTCTACCATCGACCCACGCTACGCTGTAAAATGTATAAACATTAACGGGTATCATGGTTTGGAGTTGTTTTTCCCGCCATGGCAGAGGTGCGTTGACATTCCTGGAGAACAGACAAAAATTGAAAAGCAAGCTGTACACCAAAGTTTCAACTGAAAAGCTCTAGACGAACATGAATATTCACCAAACCAATGCACTTCTCATACATCAAGAATTTCGAAGGATTGGTTTCGTCTGAATGGGATTGAGGTCCTGAAATGCCATCAAAAATCTGTGGAATGAAGTGAAGCTTCGTATTGACAGAGGTGCATAGATGCACTTTGAACTACGTTGAAAGAAGAAATCAAACGTTTCTGGATTCATGAGACCAGTCCAGAACGATACGCATCATAGGTCAACAGCATGCCCGCCTAGGCGTCTGAGAGAAGTCCTCAATGACAAAGGATATCCTATTCGCTACTGACATACAAGACAATACATTACTTTTGACATTTGTAAGATGCTGTTATAGTTTGTGCATTTCGAATTTTAGAGATTGTGAGTAAGTCTGATAATGTAATACATGTAATACGTGAATCTACAACGTCTTTTCTTAAGTGAGCCTAAACTTATTTCGGTATGCCTGTAAATCTTGAAATCACCAGAATCAAAAAATTCAAAGCAATTCACGGATTCAAGATTTACGAGTATTTGTTACTCACCGCATGTGGAAATGCGTGCGACATGAGATGAACTACATTTTCTATTGATATAATTTATCAGCATTCTCTCATTCCGCATTATGTGACATATGCCTCATGAACACATTGTGTGATGAAAAAGTAGAAGAAAAATGCCAAGAACAACTTGAGAACCATTTTGAAGCTCTTGATTTCAGTTCGGAGAAGGGATAAGTCTCTCGAAACACCGAAGCGTCGTCTCGAGGAAGAGCTGGAGCAAGTAACAACTAATATGTGAGTTACAATTAAATAATTTCATCACTTCTTAATTTGATAACAATTACATAATATTTCATTTCATTCTATTGCATTTACGACATGATTTAAGATACTTTGGTGGACAATCGATCCCCAGCTACTGGCCAAAATGTCGGCAGTCACAATTGTGACGAGATATCTATTCATTGATAATATAGTAATTGATATGAAAACTGATGTGTGTGGGTGAGTGTTTGATCTTGTCTATTGACGCAGTCGCATGGAAGCGAGTCGTGGCTCAGTTGGTAGAGCACAGGACTAGTTAACCTGGGGTCGTAGGTTCGAATCCTGACAGTCGCACATCTTTTGCATGGCAATTTGATCATTCGTTTATTTCTTTTGATTCTATTGTTAATAATTGCAAAAGTTCATGCAGTTATAAATTATCATGAAATCTCCGTTGTACTGTCATATAGCTGTTCAAGAAAATTACCTCATCGATAAAAATGTCAAAAATGTGCAGTTATGATAAGCATCAAAAGTACAATGCCATAAAACCGCAAAGGTTCTGTTATGTCCGGTGTCAAAGACGGAACTGTTTTAAAGCAGACATGACATCAGCCGATAGAATCCTGCAGAAATAGTCGCAGGTATGTGGAGAGTTTCCCTTTCATGTAGGACAGTGCAAACAGAAATGACAGCATTTATGAATCAGACAGAACGAACCAGGAAGCATTAGAAGTTTCCGCACCGAGAATACATCGTCACACTTCCTTAGGAAATGTAGAACCGTGAGACTTAGAGAAGAAAAAGAAGGACGGATTAGGAATGCCCTCCACCTCATCTGTTTCAATCAGATGTGCATCTTCACATCTGCTAGTTGCGTTGATTGCATCTCTCTCTCTCTCTCTTTCTCTCTCTCTCTCTACGTGGAAAGATTCGCTTACTTAATTATCAAAATAGTCCTCTGAATGAACGCATAACATTTCCGCTTTTGAAATGATAGCACTAACGATAGATCGAATTAATAAGGAATCATGGAGTCGTGACTAGACATGTGCCACTCCGACCCGATGACAATCCTAACTTTAACTGTCATGCTCTTCGGATCGGATTTGGCAGGGCAACGTAAGAAAAGGAATTCATCTTGCTTCATAACTTCAGCGAACTTCCAGCAGAGAAATAATGGTTTTATTCTTCCGCGCTGTGCCTCAGTGTAGACATTCCGATCTATTTGTTACTAGAATTCCTACATAGCAAAAGGTGCATGCTTGTGTTTGGGAAAGAGCGCTAGTTTCAAGTTTGAAATTATGATATTGTTGGGCCATTCAAGTCGATGGGTCATCAGAACATAGATGAAGAACACGCGTGCGACTCAGTTAAACAGAGATATTCCTAGATGAAATGCTTGTCGTCAGCGACTCAGTGTTCATTTGCTCTCTACACACGCTATAATTCCCATTGTGGGCTTTACATCAATTTACACAACTTTACATAGTCTATCATTTGATGAGCGAATGACAAAAACTTAATTCTAATATGGTCCTAATCTTGTTAATGTTAATCCTATTACTAATAAGTTTAAGCAGGTTGTACTTCTGAACACAACGTATACCCATCTTTAAACTGAGAATTTCAATTGTCTCTGTATGATTGATTACTTTGAAATGGTTGGGAATTTCAGAATTTCATAAAAACACTTCGGATAAAAGCGGATTCGGATTCCGACTGTTTTTGATAGGATTCAACGTCAATTATCTGATCTAGCTCACATCTCCAGTCATGACCAATGGCGATTGAGCCTTCTTCCATGCATGGGTTGGAGTTTTTTTAATATTAGGGAAACATGCCTCGTCGCTGGCAACGTTTCGAATCTCATAAACTTTACAGGCCTTGTGGATATTAGAAACGCTTTGATGGTTTCATTAAAAAAACGTTAACGATTTTGAAAAGCGGAATTGCTGATAATAATGGGGAAAACACTATCTCATCGCAAGAAAAGCTTCCAATTTCAAGTTTTAGGTATAAAGTTCATGCATTTACAGGTAAAAGAACATCGCTTTGTGCCATGAACATTTCACTATCATTAAGAAAGTTTTATCACCATCTACCATATCTCTCAAATGATAACGGTAAGTTTGTAGTCTTTCAGATTTGAGATATTGGATTCAATAGGCCTATTAGTGGGCATTTGGGCCCCAAACTCAGTAAACTGTCTATCACTGTCAGAGATGTTTTAAATTCATTGCACTAGTCTTTATTTCAGTGTTCAACTCAAATCTATAAAGGATATCTCTAAAAATTAAAAGTTATTTCACAAACAGTGAAGATAGAATTCTTTGATAACTACAATAGAATTAGGATAAATAAAAAATTAAAATAAAAGGAAAATAATCACATAAAGTCGATCCAAGTTGTTGCAACAAGTCTATTTCAACTTTCTTTGTAATTAAGGAAAATAATGACAGGAAAATACACTCGCAGTCGATAATACTCGTACATGTTCTTTGGCAATAATGTTCAGAAATTGCAGCATATTTCTTCATATCTGAAATAGTATACAGTCGTACTTACCGCATTTGACACTGGAATGACGACAGCAAGGATCAGAAGAAATATTGGAATTCTGGAAGAAGAAAATGCAATCTTAAAGACAAAAGCTCAAAGCAACATCAATTTTCAATTTCTTGAAATTAGAATGAAAGAATATTTTATACTAATGAGAGATTTGCACTGACCAACCGTTTGCCGCCACAAGGCCGTGAATAATAAGGTCCGCTTTGACCGTCTCATTTCTACTTCATTTCTTGTTCGCAGATGAGTAGATATTGAGTTGATAAAGCCATTTGACTCTTGACTAAAAATCTTCTACGCAATGTGCATGTAATAAGGCTAAAAAGATAGCTGTAAAAAAAGCTCCATGATTTTCAACCAGGTTAGGGCTCGACAGACCAGACATTTAGCAAAGTGGAGTGCATCACTATTTCAGCAATTGCACGAATGCTTCTAATGCATGTGCCATTATTTCGTTCCTCAATGACAAGCTGATATAATATATTTAATAGTAATCTAAACGAAATCATGTCGATGTTTTCGGATTGACGACTACCTATGAAGCAAGAAATTACGAAGTACGAAAACATTTTATTTTCTCAAACAAAATACATTGTCGCATTATTCATGAATAACTGTGTCACATTCTGCCTTGGATTAGATTCTAATGCACGATTTTTTGAAAGATGGCATCAGGTATCTTGTGATCAGTCTATTTGAGCGTTGCATTATTGTATCTGAAAAATATAAAGCATTCGTGACTTTGCTGAGCGTCACCAGAGTTGGAACCGGGCCTACTTTTGAGGCCTGGCCCGTGGGCTTCAGGCCAACAACCCGGCCAGGCCTGCGTAAATTTTGAATTCTCAGTTCCATGTCCGGCCAAGGCTATATAGCACTTTATTTCAGGCCCGTTATAATAAAATCAGTTAAATGTATTCGGTGAATTAATTCAAGTGTTAGTTTAGCTACGAGTACTA
This sequence comes from Prostheceraeus crozeri, assembly GCA_907163375.1. Taxonomy (NCBI): domain Eukaryota; kingdom Metazoa; phylum Platyhelminthes; order Polycladida; family Euryleptidae; genus Prostheceraeus; species Prostheceraeus crozeri. Next base: position 124,333 of record CAJQUW010016868.1, on the reverse strand, counting down.
CTGAATTGTATCCATAACACCATAAACCACTGGTTCTGCTTCGAGGGAAGGGTTTGTGATGGTTCTAATGAGTTAGCTGACAGCAGACTTTGTATAACAGCTATTTGGTATTAAAATTGAACAATAATCGCTGCTGGTGTTTCCTAATCATCAGTAGCCATACAGGACTAATAAAACAACGATTTGAATCCAATGCATTTGGTGTCAAAACGTTAGAAAGAAAATCTGTGCATCATTCGGAACGTAATCTTAACATAACTACGGATCCTGATGATGTGATTTATCTATATTTTGAAATAATCTTTCTAAGATGCGCAGGATGACTGAAGATAGGCCTGTTGCGACATATGCGCACAGAGACATACTACTTAATTTCCATTTTCTCATACACGAAGAGAGAAGCCAAAAATTCAACTCTGTGGGCATTTTCTACCCTCATGTCTTCAAAATAGCGGCATTTTGAGGTTTCCCATATATTCAAGGGACTGACCTTTTCTATCTTCTGACTATATCTGACTTTTTCTGCCTCTGACTTCCGTGGGAGAGGGCTGTCCAATTCTAAGACTTGGCTAGCTTGCTTCTAATCACTCGGGCGTGCCCCTGAGTGCTATCTATCACTATTCACTTACCAGCATGGGCTAAGCACTGACAGTCTAACAAATTCGTCGATAATATGAAAATAATTCCCAAAAAGAGGTTAAAATATAAATAACATTCAACAGAAATGATGAGCTCTCACTTGATGTTAAAAGTCCTCCACCACATTTCGATGAAAGGTAAAACGTCTGCTGGCAACTTCTTACATGCAGACTGGAAATTTGACACGTCAAGGTTCATGCAATTGACGCCATCCATCTTTTAGCCTCCTTAATGATGACGCAATACAACATCATTCATCGGGAATTTGCCTGTAAGTTATCGATCAGACGCAGGGAACTGCGGCTTAATGTATTGGCATGTATGGCGTGATGAAATATTCGTTGATCTGTCCTACAGAAGTGGAAGAATCGAACAGCTAAGAAAGTGACCTTTTTGACCTCTAGTATTTTTGGAATGATATTGCAGATGGTTCAATTTCTATTGTACAAGTTTTGGAAATTAATAGTAATTGTATTTTCATGCTTCCTAATAGCGGTCTGCCGCATCAAGGCAAGCGCATATGTATTACTTTGAAAAATACTTAAATTCTTAATTTTGGCAGAGCTACTTAATTTAGTATAAAGCACAGGTACTAACAAAATGAAAACTTTATAGCACATTTGATCCATGCTAACATCACGTTGCAGATTTGATTCCCACATTCAATACTGAATTCAATTTGGAAGACAAAATCAAGCAGCTTGTGCTTATTTATTTATTAACTTGAGTCGGCGGTCATCTAGTGGACCGATAAATTTGACCTCTATACTAATATTTCAACTCAAGATTATTTGATAAGGACTCAAATGAGCTGTTGAAATTGACTGTATAAAAATGACTGAAACCATGTTGCTACGCAAAAACAGTCGCATCTGGTGAGAATTGAAAATACGCTCATCCTGACACCTGTACATACATTGAAGACCGTCAGGTATTTGACCACAAAGATGAACATCAGGAGTAAGCAGACAGCAGTTGCTGTTTACGGTAACAATGAATCCATGCACAATTTCATTGATTAGCACCTATACCTTTTGTTTTTCTTTTATCACCAGTTTCAATAAGTGTTTGTTCTCTATAATTACGATTTGATTGTTTCATATCAGTGGATGCAACTACTTTGCAAACAATATTTCACTTCAAGCTCTGCAGTCCATCAAGCGTTTCCGATATCAGTTCTTGTGGAGATGAATGTCTAAATATTGAAACAGACTTCCTGTTCGACGCGAAGGTGTGAGAAATAATTCATCAATGAAGTTTCTAATTTCACTGCTCATGAAATCGGAAATACTGTGGTGTCAGTTAGTCTGTGGCTAATGTACGCCACAGATAGGAAGAGATAGTTGGTGTATAATTGAATAAAACTTTTGCTTTAGTAAACTACATATTGTAAATAATGTCAGTGGCAAGGGCACATAGCATCCCTGCTCTTTTGTTCAATAAAATGTGTGTATACATGTAAAATGCATCAACAATTGTAGGCATTATTTTTATATGCTCTCTCTCTCTCTCTCTCTCTCTCTCTCTCTCTCTCTCTCTCTCTCTCTCTCTGTCTTGTGGGGACTTTCACTGTGTCTCTCTCTGAACTTGCACCATGCAGTTTTTGCCACCAACGAAGGTTTTGTTAGATTTCATGATATCTGTTCAAATTGGGAATTAAATTTTATTCAAAATCTGTCTACATTTTTCAACACAATAAATCATCAAAACGAAGAAATTCAGATAGAGTTATTTAAAGTCATCTAGTTCAGTGTTCATCGCTCGATTGTGAAATGGCAAAATCTGAAAGGGCCATTCTAAATATGAAGAATGTTATCAGCAAACTTTGTCAGCCGAAGCCTCGATTCTGTGCCCATTAAATCTTACGGTCAGTGAATACAATAAAAAAATTAAATCCTTAAAATAAGTTAGTATACTCATGTTTTCAGCGCTCTAAGTAATTAGGTAGGTCACTTAATCCAGAGTTATAACCTTTGGCATGGAATGTCTTCATGTCATAAACTCAAGTGTTGATGTAACTCTGTCTGTGAAGCTATACACATTTATATCTAGCAATATCGGAAAATGCAACACTTTAATCAATTAAAGCCACATTTAACCATATTTTCGTATACATAGCCGTTCACATACTCAAAAATTATGACTCTAGACATAGTACTTGCCACTTACATGTAATCAGAGAAAGCTTGTAAGTCTCATTTCTACAGAAAATCAATCTCTTCATACCATTTCATTGGCATGTACTTTTCTTTTACCTAGTTTAACAAGAGGAGGGACCGGGTAGAACTCGAAAGGCGCACAGATTTATGGCAGCAATGAGGTGTACATCATTCTGTGAAAGTCTCATTTTCGGCCTCGTTCATGTATTTAAGCTGCTGACTTCACGCTCAATTAAACGTCCGCTCCGAATGCATTGAAAATTGTGTTTGTGTATCAATATTAACGATAAAACCTTCTCGCATGGTATCATGCTTTTAGAAAATTCATTTAATAGTCTACTATATCATCCTATATCTGATACCATAAATCTTCTGGGAACAATAAATCCGCCAATGTCTTTCCGATGCCTGCTAAACACGCATATAAGCATTTCGCATTTTTTACATTTCGGGATGATTAAAAAACAGAAGAAGAAAATGCAATTTATCTCAACACATTTTTATCTTCCAAGATGCAGTTTGCTTCATGTGACTGACATATTTATCGAAAGAACGATGTCTTCTACTGTGAACACTACTGTAACTGAAAACCAATCAGCTTCAGATAAGAAACTGTCATACTTTTTTCTAGGGGATGATTCAAGTCTCACATGACGTTTAAGATGGATAATGATAATCCTTGGTATCGATGAAATGATTCTTCAAATTTCATTTTCATTGATGTAATTTGGAAAAACCTTCATTGCTTTTTTGAGTCACATCTTGTATATCTTAAGTTAGATCTGAAGAAGTGACTTCGTGGCTTATTGGTTTGTAGCATCGACTAACGATTAGGAGGTGCGAGTTTCAAATCAAACTACCAACAGATAAAGCAACAATTTCTAGACAAAACTCCTCAAAGAGACTGGATGTAGTACTGTAGGTGAATTTCGCGGGTATTTATTCTGAGTTAAGGATCTACCGACATTCCAGATTTGATTGCTTTGTATAAGAAAAGCACATGAACAAACTACTTTGAAAATAAAATGTAGATGAACATTTGATATCATTAATTCAATAATGCTGCGAGCCTTGAATCGAATAATGTGATCTGAAAAGTAGGGTGGATCAAAAAAATTGAAAATCTGAAAATCGAAAATGGGGGATAAATTATTTTGTTTAGGGGTATTGTGAATTTACATGTGAAATTTCAGTGAATTTGGTCAAAGTTTACTATTCCCACAGTGGGCATCTATTTTTTTTACAATTTGCCTTTTATCTGTTTACAGCCGATTTTACGCAATTTTAAGTTTAATTATATAATACTTCCCAAAAAGCTACAGCTTTGAAAATTGAATTATCCGTAGACCGCGACAAGCGTTTTTGATCACAATTAAACAGTTAGGAATCATTCAATCGGATCGTCATATTGAGACCTCTAAAGTTAGTCAATTTTTCAAAAATTGTCGAAATGTGTCATTTGGGACGTGTTCATGCCTCTTCTCCGACCGAATATTGTAGACCCGACATTGTAGACACCAGAGCTTGATGGCGTTTGAAAGAGCAGAGTTCATACTACAATACAATACAAATGTCATGATATTTAAATGTAACTGCATTTGCATATTCACTACATATAGGCCTATCTTGTTATGTCTGATATACTCATGCAACGCTTCCCTAAACTTACAAGTATGTGGCCGGTGGAAACTAATAATAATGATAGACCTTTTAACTATTAAATTATGATATTAACTCTCACTTAAAGAAAGGTACCGGTAATTATTTCATTAGCTGTCAGCCTGTTTGTTACTTTTAACTTGACCCTAAAGTGATGAAGGAAACTACACATAAATCCTTCACACTATTTTTTATTGTCCTATTGTCATTTGAATGGGATAAAATAACGAATGTGCAATGAAGATCGAAATATTTGTTACTTGACGATTAATTGGAATTGTTTGCAATCCAACCATTCCAGACTTCAACATCAAATGCAGCAGATGCAGTTTCTCCTATAGACTTAACGACTCTCTGGACACCTTGAGCATGACAAGGGTATTCAGAGAAGGTAATTGGTTCTGACACCGCTTGTCTCCTCAGGGTCTATAAGGTAATTCCCGTCGAAAGATGGAAATCACTCCTGACGATTTGAAAGTCATAAACTCTCAAAGCACATTTTCCATTCTTCTGCCATTGTTTGTTATTCTGGCTGCTCTATGATCTGCAGTTCCTACTCAAGGCCTTGTTGCCGAATATCTTTCTTTTCGTCTCCCAGCATACAAACTATCCGGTTTTCAGTGTTATCAAAATAACAATCTCTCCTCAAAATATTCAGGAGCTTTCATTGAACTGCCTTGTAAGTAGCGTGCATATTATTCCATGTGCAGATGATATGGTACGACACCAAAATGAAAGAAAGGCTTCGTTGCGCCAAGCGGGCAGCAAATATCTATATCAAATATTTTGTTAGTATCTAAAGTTAAGAATCCGGTAAATGGATAGCGACATAAGGTCGGACAATTCGTGAGGCAGTTGTAATAATTGAGTGATCCCGCTATCTGTGAGACTAGCTTAGGTCTTGCTCTTATTACCGCTTGCACCGTTTCAAGATATCTCTGGACCACCGTGCAGGCATAACGGGAATCTCAGGACTTGCAACTGTTTGAAACTCATCATAAAAGAGGCCATGTTAACCGCTGAGTTACTTTCTATGACTTTGGAAAGGCTACTTTACCATTCAGTAACTCCACTAGATGACGTACAGACAACTATTTCAGGTGAAACCGACATGACAGATACAACCGTGCATATCTTTGCGATGATGTCTCTAGTTACACAAAAGTTTGCATTTACAACAAAGAAAACAATCCAATGGTTTAAGGGTCTATCATTATTATTAGTTTCCACCGGTCACATACTTGTAAGTTTAGGGAAGCGTTGCATGAGTATATCAGACATAACAAGATAGGCCTACATGTAGTGAATATGCAAATGCAGCTACATTTAAATATCATGACATTTGTATTGTATTGTAGTATGAACTCTGCTCTTTCAAACGCCATCAAGCTCTGGTGTCTACAATGTCGGGTCTACAATATTCGGCCGGAGAAGAGGCATGAACACGTCCCAAATGACACATTTCGACAATTTTTGAAAAATTGACTAACTTTAGAGGTCTCAATATGACGATCCGATTGAATGATTCCTGTTTAATTGTGATCAAAAACGCTTGTCGGGGTCTACGGATAATTCAATTTTCAAAGCTCTAGCTTTTTGGGAAGTATTATATAATTAAACTTAAAATTGCGTAAAATCGGCTGTAAACAGATAAAGAGCAAATTGTAAAAAAAATAGATGCCCACTGTGGGAATAGTAAACTTTGACCAAATTCACTGAAATTTCACATGTAAATTCACAATACCCTTGGACCAAATAATTTATCCCCCATTTTCAATTTTCAGATTTTCAATTTTTTTGATCAATCCTGCTGTAGTCATTTCATCTAGAATCAATTCAAGTCAGTCAGTTCTGTCAAACCCTACCTAAAACCACACACAAAGAGGAGAGGAACAAAAACGGAACAAATTTTTCTACTGCTGTCATTATCCCGCTTATTGTTAACAATGAGTATGTCAACCTCCCTATCGGGTTCGTATTATTGAATTATTGAAAATTGATTTTCTAGTGGATTGCTCAGCATAGCCAGTAGCAGATCCAAAAACAGCAAAATACATCATCAGCCCTTATAAGCACGTGATACTTATAAATATCCATTTCAACTGATAATGATCAAGCAGTTATTGCGAAACATCGCACTTTCCAAGGTACATTGCGCGTGAGGATGAAATATATACATGTAATTATTAGGTTATAGTATATAATTATAGGAAATGATGTTTTATATATAAAAACATATTATAGTTCTGATGTTTTTCGACCTACTTTACGTTTCTTCTAATTCACCTCGTGATATAATGTAAAGTTAGAAATATCTAAGATGAAGTTTTAGTATCTTCATCGTCCTTAATCATCAATTATGCTGATTGATTATCTGCATCGGTTGTCATGACGTTTTCATTATCTTTAACAGCAATTTGGCCAAGCTACCGGTTATGAAGAATGTCGTATTCCTGCCTGCTGTTGGAGAATTGTGCCCTAAAAGTGGAATCATAATCACAAAAATGGCAAATCTCATTTTGAGTTTTAAGTGAATGTTGGATCATTGGGTTATTGAGTGTATCAAACTCGGAAGTACACGGATCTACATAAACAAATGATCCTTGACCCTCTGTATCTTGCAAGACGACTGGAACTATACTTAAGAATTGTCGTTTTACTGATGTCGAGTGACAATCTAAGAATTAAACATAATAAGAAACTCGTGCGCGAATTTAGGAAGAAAATATCAGCAGCTCTCACACTAAATAGTACATATTATATTTAGGACTTGCCTTTCCAGCACGGATTTTCTCAATACACGTGACAACTGATAGATTGACGAATCTTTATAGGCCCTACATAATAGCATTAGATGCCCACAGCATAAGCCCATCATGAAATCATTTTATGAAAAAAGCAAAATAACTAGGAAGAGCTTAAGGCAAACTAAATGGGATAGGCCTATATTTGACGAAGCAAGTCTACAGTCCTAATTGTGGATATCATCCTAATGTTGTCATTTCATATACCCGGCACTGTTGCATCAATAAAAAAATAATATAATACTTGCGCGTCACCAAGAGAGACCACGTTCATCTGTTGCACATGGAATGCCATGTAATTTGCCATGTAAATGGAAAAATCGTTTTTATCGTCGAATTATGATTGACTTATTCAGTTATAAATCAATGTGCATTGAATAAAAGAATGAGGTTGTATTCCGCTACAATTCTTCATCTCACTGTAAATTATCCAAAACGGTTTTAGATTTAATGGTCTCTTCAAAACTGACGAAGACGTACTTATTGCAGTCTTTGAATGGGGAAACATTTGTAGAGTTTAAATGGCTGCAGGCGAGAAGAAATTCTAGGCTTGTATTTGATCACTTATTCATGCTTTTATAAATATTTCTCAAGAAAAAGGCATTCATTTTCATAATACTTGATATTTATTTCAATTTGAGATTCCTCACAATTACATATTGACCTGTATTGTGTGTGACTTATGTGGTAGTAATCAATATGAATCATTAAGAAATTTGATAATGATAGTAAGTTACATTAACGTTTTGATATAAACAATCACATCTTGGACCGAAATTTTCCCCGTGTCTTCTGATTTGGTTGTTTCACTTTTAAGTAAACCTCACTTATAGAAATCAAGCACGGCTTTAATAAATTCATCGTTTTTAAATGAACTTTCATCTATTATCTCAACAAAATAGCTGCAGTAGTCCTTTACTTAACTTTTTGAAATTTACAGTCTAAAAATGCAACCCTCAAGCGACGTTGTTGTATGTTGATAAAAAGAATGTAAAATATCACGGAACTCACTTGAATCGTTTCAACGTTGAATTCAGGTTGAATAAATATCGAATCAAACGTTCACTTTCGGCCATTTTGAAACGGTCGAATGCACTCGCCGTAGACAAGAGTTATTGGAGGCCTGTATGCCTCAGTTAGAGCCGCTGAGCTGATGTGGTAGTTCGCGGTGGAGCTCGGCTCTCACCCTGCTTGATACAATACTTCGGCGACTAGGTAAAAGTGATGCTAAGATTTCCTGTTCGAATATAATTTGGGGATATTGGCGAGCCCCACCGTTCGTCCTTTCACAAAATCGCACGCGCAACCGGGGTGTAGGCTCGCAACGACAGATCGTCTGGTAGAAGCAGCAGCTGGATTACCGGCAGCCCTGTTCAACACGGTGCCCCTCACTCGTATAATCACGAAGTTGGTAGGTTCTTAACCCACGCGATAGAATCCCACCGGAAGGAAATGTCCGTGAAATGTCCCCGATTGGCGAGGCGAGCAGGAGTCGTGTACTACAAGCCGGTGCGATCCACCCACACTAGCTTAGTGGATAGATGACATCTGCGTGAGGATCGATACGGAGAACCGAATAGGATGGAGAGCGGCTTCCTAGATGAGAGGCCGCATACATTTCATACACAGACGTTTGATGCCTCAGATACGGGAGGTTCACCGCGGGATAAGGCGTCTTCAGACAAGCCAGGTATTCACAGATGGCGGCAGCATAAACAGACAAGAAGCTAACTGTATGAATCTCCTGTTTACGCATGTATGCGAATGTTTAGCGTGGTCTACATGAACGCCTCTTGTCCCCTACGCTCCACTTACCGTGGCACATACAGCCGGTTCATCCTACCAATCGTACGCCGACTCGATCTTACCAACTGTGTGGTCGCTCATCCCACTGCCTTGGAATTACGCGAGCGGAAATCTCGTTGTGTTCGAAACTCACTTCCGATAGACTCGCTTAAGTCTATCCCGCTCAACGAGACTTCGGTGTGAAATCAGTCTCGCGAAGATGAAGGGAGTGATAGCCCTTCTGTTGGCCCTCTTCTGGCTCTTGCTCAACCACCTATATCTCAGTGACGCTGCCGCGGTAAGCGGAAAAAATCGTCGTCTCAATATGCTAGTCTTTCCAAAGCTTTTCTCTCTTCACAGGCGTGTGCTTCTGTAAAGTGCAGGGGATGCAAATGTCCCGGACCCAAGGGCGAAAGGGTAAGTTCACTGTCGGGAACGCAAGTCTGTAACATTTAAATCCGAAGTCATGTCTTGTTATGTTGAGGGAGATCCGTGTTAGTAAGATATCCGTGACATTCTGCGATTCAAAAATAGCATTAATTTCCGAACACTGTATTTCATTTATCACACAAGGTGGCTAGAAATGATTTGTAACAACTTCTTAAAAAGAATATTTCTCGATAAGATTGATATTTTCAGAGATTATACTAGAAATTGTTGCTGTTATATCAGTTCGAAAGTCTTTCAATGAAGATCTCGGATGAAGCTGTCGGTACACCGGCATTTAGGATTTCTTTACTTGCTTTTTTCCTGCCAAAAAGTATTTTCTAGATTGCGAGAAAGACCACTGTATTACCATTGATTAAGATCGAAAAAATGGTTTTCATGCTGGTACTGGTTTCCTCAGGTTTTCTCTGTTTAATTAAAGTTTTTACAATTATCTTCATCCATTTGACTGGAAATGAAATGCAACCAGTGGTGCCATTGGAGAAAACAGATGGTATGAGAGATGTAATTCTATCAAAATCAAAGTTAAATGCATCTGATGAAACACGTCCTTTGAGAATCAGAATCATGAAATAAATTGACTAATTTTTGGTATCTGTGATGCTGTAGATCTGAAACAAAGCTGGGTAGTTAGCAGCTACGCACTTAAATCACCCCATCATCCATGTTAGTGTTATTGCCAGCATCCAGGTATAGGTGTTTCTAATTCAGACTTTATTAAGCGGACTGGGCTTTATCCTAGCGCTATTCCGGCCGGTTGAAAGTCAGGACTGCACAGTAACGGAGTGAGCGTTGTGTTTGATCACCTATAATGCATTAGTGACCGATTTAATAGTACTGAGATGTTGTCTATATCGAACAGCATTTTCCCTTTCGAAGCTGTGGCATCGGATGTGCAGTGAAGTGCCATAAATTTAATCACTATTGCAAATTCTGAAAAATTTCTTTCTGATTTCTAGAGAATAAACAACGATCCAGTCTCATCATCCGAGATTTTCTATATGGCAAATAACAAATTTATTATATATTATTTATTAAAGTCGCAATGTAAGCAATAATGAATCGCTCGGCTGAGACGATCAAGTATCGTCAGAATTTTATAGCCATCGATTACGATTTTGTATGTACTTCGTCGAGTCGGAGTTGAATGCTCAAGACTGAATATTTTGAAAAATTAAGTATGTCGCCTTTAACACTATTTTACTACAACGCAGAAGCTAATACCGCGGAAAAGTCCTATGAGCTGTAACAGCGCCAGAGGTCTTACAAGAGATTCGATTGCGAATGGACATGTGCTATTTCTTAAATTTCTAAGTGGCAAATAGAATCTACTGTATGTCAGAAACCACCTCATAAAACGTTTTTCCGGTGCTTGACAAGCCTCATCGCTAAGATAATCAATCAGACTAAAAGAATGTTGATTCTTAATATTGCTTTATCCAAATATGTTTAAGTTGAGAAAAATCTCATACACAGAAAATACTTGACCAATCCATTATTCAGTGAAAATATGTGAGTCAAACAAGCAGATTTCGAATGCTTGGTTCCAATTGAGAGGCACATTCAATCAGCTTAAATGTCAGGGTTATTTAGTCACTTGTTGCGCAAGTGTAACCAAAAGTCGGTCAAATATCTTAACTTCGTATCTGATAATAACATTTCCTACCGAGTGTACCTGGATGAAATTTCTTAAATGCAATCGGGAAAGCAACTGTGTAACCGAGAGCTAATGTTTATAAACAATATATCATACTACGATGTTCTTATTTGCCATCATTTATCAGGAAAGCATTCCAGATATATAAGAAAAGTCTTCGAATGGGTACTTTCTACATCACATGCTTTTGGCCATATGATTGACAACCTATTTCAGTCTATCATTATGTTCCACAAGTGAAGGATAATGGAATTCCATAATGTATTTTGGATATTAGTCGTAGCATGAAATCTGCGATAGCAAATAGATTTAAACGAAGGAATAGCATGTTCCACGTGTAATCTTAGTTATAGTGGACAGTATAAGCTCCATCATACATGTAGGTCCTATTCTGCTTAACAGAGATAATTCCATTTTTAGTACCTCCATTATTTATTTTTCCAATTTATCCATCAGTTTTATGTTGTTTCATAATATTCATTTTCGTTTTATTTCCTTAACTATTGATAACCACTGTCCGTTTATATCAGGGATGTGGAGTCGGAGTCGGAGTCCTATCAAATGATAGGACTCCGGACTCCGGCCTATAACTAGACCCGAAATATAATACAAACAAATTATTTATCCTCTTGCATAGCTGTCATTGTCTTGATGTCAACTTTCTCCGTCAAACAAAGGTACAGAGACAGCAGTGTATGCAAAGCTTGTAATAGTTGAGGGAATGAACCGTGATAGTGAAAAACAGGATTGTCTTTTCACTCGGTGATTTAGTAGAGAAGACAAGCCTTCCTAGCCTGGATCACACCTACGCACCAATTAATGGTCACATCAGAGACAAAAATGAAATGCTGGTTTGTTTGAGAACATTACCTCTCACCCTCTCGTTAATCGTGTGTGATGGTTCCTCTAAAGCGCATATTAAAATCGAAAGTGTACTCATATTTTTTGGAGAAAGATGTGGGATTTTCCTGCCTGGTAGAGACTGGAGAAAGACCGCGTGAAGCACGCATCAGCAAGATGGAAGGAGCCGAGTCGTATGCATCCAACTTAAAGCGACATTTGACAAAAAACTTTCATCGATAATGATTGATAATTGATGCAGCAATGATCACTAAAAATAGGTTCAGCTAAGCCTATAATGATCTACGTGTATGATGTAGGTTACCGGTTTGTTTTTCAAAAAACTGGGCTTTATATACTTGCCACCCGGAGTCGGAGTCCTATCAAAATGATAGGACTCCGCAGCCCTGGTTTATATCTCCACTACTAGTGTGTGCGCAGGATATGAAGTGGTATTGTTGAACGTGCATGCTGTGTTGTGATAAATATATCGGTGTCGGTAGTGCAGCAATAATAGGTTCCATTTTTTGCTCGTTTTTGGCCAAAATTGATCAACCTTAATTTGTTGCTACGAAAAAGATACGTTGAGTTCTTTACGATTTGGCTAATCCAATGGCTGCAGCAGCATTGCATTTAGAAACCTACGGATTGGAGAACGTCGCCTGTCTCATTAGAACTGCCTGAATCCATTAGTCAAATGAAGTAGGGATAAGATTCTACTGCAAATGAGTACAGGGAATTTTCGCATCATTGCATGAGAAAATGATTCACATTAAATATATCGTTGTCATCTAGTTCACCAGTGTGCTCATTGTCTGATGAGTCGAGCATTTGTCTGTCTTCAGAAAACATGTTTAACTGTCACTTTTTATGTTCCGGTGATCAACCGTCATCGGTCTAATTAATACTTGAAGGAATTGTGGCTTATAAGCAATAAACCGATCATGAACTTACATGTAGAGTGAGTGAGAGAGAGCGAGAGAAATACAGATTGTTTCATAAAAAAGGGATCACCCTTAAACATCGCCTTAACTTTAACTTTGTCAAACTCCGCCAAATTTCAACGAATTTCTCCGAAATTTGGAAGATATGTCAGTTGTGCTTACTAATATCATTGTTGGAAATTTCAAGCATGAATATTGAGTTGTTTTCCTGTTATAGATAAAAAAGTAGTAGATAATTTGATCTTCATTTAGCAATGTTACACAAAATCATACCTCACTCTTATAAAATTACATTTGTTTCCTTTGTTATGTAATATGTTGTTCTACAAGCCAAAAGCTATCAAGCAAAACAAAAATAAAGAAAATCGGTCAATCAGAGCCAGTATAGTACCATTATTCATCAACAATAATGTAACTGCTACATGTGATTAACTGGACTTCATGTTCCATAGCTTCCTGACTTCGTTGCGGTGGTGTTGCCAGCACTCCTGATTGTTTTCAGCTAGAAATCTATCTCTTACCGGTTGAAAACAATACAAAGCACAAATGAACAATAACGAGATCGCATTCACAAAAGGCAAAGTGTCAGCCTTGCTAGAACTAGGGTTTTCTTTGCGAGCTACAAGCAAGCGACTAAATGTCGCTTACACAAATGTGCATCGATGGCATAATGATGATTTTCGACTCGTCGTAAAGAGGGCTCTGGCCGTCCACGCAAAACATCCAAACGTAGTGACCGCCTAATTTTGAGATCTGTTAAAGTTGATCCAAGTCTCTCGTTAACTGAGATGGCTGCACTAGACTCGTCTATTTCTAAGTCCACTATTCGTAGAAGACTTATTGAGTCGAATTTCAAGAGCTGTAAGAGGCCCTCTCAGATCGAATTATCAGATCAGCATACAAAAAGACGTCTCAGATGGGCAATGAGCCATTGTCACCATTGTCAATGGGATCGGGTTGTCTGGTCTGATGAGGCATCAGTCCGTCTGAAGGATAGTGATGGTCGATTGAGATTATGGATAAAATCTGATCAGGAAATTCCGAGACATTTACATCGTCCCCGGGTACAAGGTGGTGCGACTCTACTGATTTGGGCTGGCATTTTGACCAATGGCCGCTCTGAACTTCACATACAGCAAGGAACCATGAATTCTGAACGCTATGTGAATGTTTTACGAATGAACATTGGCCAAATGACAGATCAACTTGGTGGTCCATCGACTTGGTTATTTATGGATGATAATGCTGCGTGTCACAGGAGTAGTAGAGTCAACTTATGCAAGTCTCAATTAGGGTTTAGGACATTATCTTGACCAGCTCGTTCTCCTGATCTGAATCCCACAGAAAATGTATGGAGTATTCTAAAACGTAACGTTCGTCGTTCACTGCTACCTACACATGGCGTATCACAACTTACGTCACTGTTAAAAAGAGAGTGGAGAAAGTTAGATCAGTCAAAAATCAACGATATCATCGAATCAATGCCTAGACGAATTGGTAATGTCATTGACAATAAGGGTAGGGCCACAAAATATTAGCTTCTTAAGAACCGTTACTGTATCATAGCTTATCAGATTATATAAGGACATTTAAATATATTAGGGACATGAAATAACATGAAAAATGCTTTCTGTATCATACCTTTGTTTTATTTAGTCAAATTTTAGGATGATCCACTTTTTATGAAACGGACTGTACATTTATTGATACTTGAAATGGTAATCAAAAAATACAATCGAAGTAAAGATACAAATTGCGATTTCAAAATCATAAATAAAGAATGAATCATGCAAAGTCGGTTCTGCGCAGATTCATAATTCATGTTCAAATGTAGCTACTGACAAAATGCATGCATGTTTAACATGACGCAAAGATAGTTGTTGTTGTTTACCGATGCATAATGACGTAATTTCTCGTTCACAAATTAGTTGCAAGTCCATAGCTATGAAAAGGAAATCAATTATTGTTATGAAAGCAGCAACTGAAAGCTTCCTCTTGTATATATTTTCAAGTACACAATTAAATCTTCGAAGTGATGATGACAGATATACCCAGTGTCAACAAAATATTTACAAAATCCGCTTTCGGACTTGTATAGTTCCCTAAAAGCCGATTTATGAATTTCTGGTAAAAATAAACTATTTCATCGAGATTCTGTTATTGTTAGTATAAATGCATTCCCTACATACATTCTCTTAGCATTTTAACTTGATGATAACCAATGCTAGATTCACGCATGATGAATACAAATTCAATTCTCGTCACCACAAAGAAATATGCAGCGTTATTTGACATATCCTACAGTACAGTTCATCATTTGCTTCATAGTAGGCAGGACGGAGGCCTATATATCTCTTCCTATCGGGTTCAATCTATCTCTTTATTAAGCCATCTGTATTTGTACCACAGAATTAGATTGTTTAATCGCTTCACTTTGCTAGAAGTGCCAACTGATTCAAACAGATGGCACATGCAGGAACTTAATAAGTGCGCAAAAAGAAATTTTTAATACCTTACAGAGACAGGAAAAATAATCGTGCGTCGCTTGCGGATTGCTCTGAATTCCTTCAAAATGCTCCGATCGCCACGACTCTTTCAGATTCGAAGAATTCAGATCATTGCGCAAAGGTTTTCTCGATAATGTTGGGTCCTCCGATCATTTTAAAAAAAGTTAGCAGGCGCATGAAAAAACGTTCACAAACTTCTCTGCAGAACTTGACATCGTCTGTGTCTCTTTGCTGTGTGATCCGGTTGATAGCAATCACTGAAACTTTGCACAATTTGGCGTGTTTAATGTTGAACTGGCTGCTCAATGTTCGATTGCTATGGTATTTAGTCAGGAGATTGTGCCATTTCATTTACGCTACATGTTCCAATGCTTCCTTCTAGTCAAACAGAAGAAGAGACGACCTTTCTAATTCTGTGTTTGTACATTTGTCTTAGCCACTGAATTAGACAGATTATCAGCCAGCATTTTTCATCGGAAATGAATCGGCATTGTCATAGAAATGCGATGTTCTATAATATAGGACTAGTACTGAAATGTGCATTGAAAGCAATACTCCGCTGTGGACATAAGTTGTGTTATGAGAATGGTACATAAGCAGTGGAGACTTCCAGTGGTTAAAATGATTAGATATCAGCACCTTGTTAATGTACTTTTCAGAAGATCACGGTTCTTATCATTTCTTTTTGAGTGTAAAATCATTTTGATAAAATAGTTTACAAGAATCTGCAATTAATAATGCCAATGCCAATCTGCCATTAATACAAGAATCTGCAACCACTGCAGGTTTCAGTAAGTGGACTCTTCTTAAGACCTAGAACTATTGGCATAAATCGGTTCCTGCATAAGCAACTGAAATCACCATCAACAAACAACCGCTGCCGGTACCACTACTCTAAATAAAGCGAAAAGTCAAATTTTTACAGGCTATATCATCATCATTCACTCTGTGCACTGTTACCTGAAGAAGTGAAAGTAACTGCAGAAATTTGCTGTCTAGTACGCAAGAATCTTCTTTCTAGATTTCCATTTCAAAATGATAGAATCCAGCGCCCAAACGTGACGTCAGTATATTGTCTACAGGGTCATTAATAGACGTCTACTCAGGTCAATGAATGGAAGCCTCATGGATTGCCAAGGCCGTAGGCACACACAAAAAGACATAAATCATAAGCCGCAAATAAAGTTCCAACACTTAAGTTTCAATGAGAGCTGGCTTACAGAATAAGCCATAATCCGTAAGCCATCCGCATTTGACTGCGGTGGCACTCACGATGAGTCATACGCCACAAGCCATAAGTCATAAGCCACGCCACAAGCCATAAGTTACAAGCCACAAGCCATACGCCGTCACCCGGTTGAATATTCTTGGGCGATATTCATCAATAGAACCGTGCTATTCTTTTCGCCTATGCTCCAACAAAAAGCTCCTACAAAAATGAAAGAAATGTCATACATTTTCATCTTCTGACTGCTTCTATCATCTGTCAAGAGGAAAAGTGTTGTCTAAACCGTAACCATGGAGATAACCACACATCACTAATTAAGTTTTTCTGAGAGCAGAAGTTTGCTCCCATAATCTCAGTAGACAGCAGTGGGCCTACAAGTATATGACTGAGAGGACTCATCTGATGTAATTCGTTTATGCTTACACTAGATTTTGACTAAGGGAACACAATTGAACAGTGCATTCCGATGAAGTTATGACCATAAAGATGACTGAGCACTAAGATGGCCAAAGCACGCTGCATTGCGTTGATCAAGCCAAAAACAAACCGTCGCCATGAATTGATGTGATAAGCTTCCATTACATAGCTGTATCTTTTGCATTCTGTAACAACCGCCAGCACCTTTGATACTGTCCACAGGACGATTCATGTCGACGCTTAATCATTTATTTGAAAAATATAAATCATTTGCCGCAACAAAGGGACAGAGAAAATTTCTTTTGAAAGTAAAAATGACTGTGATGTTCATTGTCTGAAAGGAGATTTATATCCTGTTATACCATTTATACGTGTATGTTTCAAGCATAGAACGTTTCAAGGCACTGTGAAAAATTCAATTTATGCAGCAATATATAGATTGCCCCGATTCATTACAGACGTTAGTCATAAAACTATCACCGTTGCTGGAAAGTATGAAGATAATAAATCAATTCGATCTGAACATGTATTTATAAATTTCCATCGGTTTCATCTATGATACATGATACCATTGGGACACAGGAGCTGCACTAATGGCGGAAACATGAAAGAGACACTTATCAAATGGCCTCATATCCGGATACTGCTAGAAGTATAAAGCAACACGTCATACTTTACCAACAGTTAATTGTTTCTTATCATTCCAGAGGAATGCTTCTTAAATTAATTGCAGTCAAAGTCTCGCATAAATTTTCAAGATGTAGCATATGTGACCATCCACTGCCTGTAATGACTTTCAGCTGTTGTCCTAAATTTATTAGGATTTCTATGTCCGATAGAAAATCTGCATATTTCATTCAGGGAAAAAAGTTAAGAATCTAAGAATTAACACTAATTTTCAATCATTTTCAATGTACAAACTGCTATTTTGTGATCCCATTGATAGTGCCCACCGTTTAACTACTAAGAGTGAAGTTTGAGATCAATCAGCCAATCAGGTACAACTTGCGATCACTTAATTGATCAGAGCGCGAAACTTCGTGCATGTAGAACTTTATATGGGGAGCGAAAACTGGTTAGTGTTGCTCACATTTGTTGCCTTTGTTTTGTAACGAAATCGTGACCAGACAATTGCAGATTAGTCTGAATATTCCTCGCCCTCGTTTATCAATTAATTTTGATTGAACGCACTGATTTCAAATTTCGAAATCGTAATCGAAATGTCAATCTTTTCGAAATAAGATTTTATCAATGGTGTTATTTGGTCATCTTCCTGTGAGAAAATGAGATTTTCTATTTTTTCTGATTAAGTGACAATCACTAAGTCTAATGTTATCACTTTTTGCATGGAGTCTTTTCAAGTTATAAGCTCATGTGCTCATGCACCTTTGTCTTATAAAGTTAAAAACGCTCAGATATCACAGGCATCTTTTTAATATCGACAAGCACAATATTTTGGTCAATTTTACTCGCATACATTACCGATCAGATGCATGATAAAAATACATACACATTATAGGAAGTGATCTGAAGACATTCCATGCAAAATAGTGGCTCTAGACTAAGTGCTTTCCACTTAATCGGAGACGGCTTATGTAGAATTCGATTGTATTCACATGCGTTTTTCTTAAATCTGTCTGACAAGAAGAGGAATCAGGGAGAACTCGGCAGACGCAAAAATTCGCATCCATAGGGTGCACATCATTCTGTGAAAGTCTCATTTTCGGTCCAATTCCCTGGAGAAGCTCGTGCAAACCAGGGCAATTGAAGATATTGCATGTCATCTTCTCTTCTAAGCCTCTATATCGATTGCATTGTTCCGACACATGTAACTTTGGCACACTTAACGCTCCCTTTCACTCCTCATCGAGTTAGCGAAACGACCGACACAGTGCGCAGCTTATTGACGATTGCTTTTCCTTTCAAGATTGTGCTTTCAAGTTTGAGCCAGAATCGATATGTTGAGATTGGAGCGCGCTAACTCGCTTTGTCTCCATGTGACGCTCTCT
Organism: Prostheceraeus crozeri; assembly: GCA_907163375.1. NCBI lineage: Eukaryota > Metazoa > Platyhelminthes > Polycladida > Euryleptidae > Prostheceraeus > Prostheceraeus crozeri. The sequence continues at coordinate 105,238 of CAJQUW010016868.1, read as the reverse complement.
CAGAACCAGTTAAGGCCAACCTGCCGCTGACATTCTTGGGCACAAAGTTAGAAAGGTCAGCGGGATTTTAAAGCTGCTCACATTTTTTCAATATGATTAATGTTGTAGGAAATATTAAAGTGACACAATTAAGTGTGAATCTCAGAATGATTGAGTGTGATGATTACAACTATGTTATGAATGTTGTCACTAAAATAGTAGCTTGTCTATCAAAGCATGTCTGCAATAGTCTGTGAGAAGATAACGGATTCTAGCTGTCAATAATGAATCACAGTTAAGTGAAAACACAACCTGCTACCACGCGGTTTTCAATGAACGGAAAATCAGATTCACATTAATAGTGGAATGAATAGGAACATCACAAGATAACTCTTTTCAGATCATCTACTATTCAGTTGGAAGACAACCTATAAGGCCGTCTGGTTGACCTAGTTTTCAACTTGAATTGAATCTTAATATAACATCACATCCTAGAAGACATTTCTGAGAAATAGAGCATGTATGACACAAATATCTGATGGTGATTAAATTACTAGAAGTCCAGACAGTGATTCGTGTGGCTACAATGCTCGATTAACCAGTTGACCATTTTTAATATCTAATATCTGCGTACAATTTTCTTGTATTTACACGTATTTCTCATCGATGTCAATCATAAGTGAAATTTATGAATTATTTGAATTTACTCCATTTTTCCTTGGGGATAACACAGCAATGGAATCGTGAGATAAATTTGCCTCATTACATGCGCCTAGCATTTCATGACATTTTTTAATGAAATGTCAAAAATAAGTTTTATCCCACTTATGTCATAGAAAAAAGTGTCTAATCAACTCGCCTTCGACTCGTAGAGTAAATACTGTAGCTTTTGATACTCGTAGATTCTGAACATAATCTGCCGAAATGAATGGGATACATAAACAGATTGCAAATATCAAGCCGTACGAAATTCGTCACGACTATTAGTGCCAGAAGCTTGTCGCCTCAGCGAAGCATCCCATTGAGAGCGCCCACCGTTTAACCACTAAGAGTGAAGTTTGAGATCAATCAGCCAATCAGGTACAACTTGCGATCACTTAATTGATCAGAGCGCGAAACTTCGTGCATGTAGAACTTTATATGGGGAGCGAAAACTGGTTAGTGTTGCTCACATTTGTTGCCTTTGTTTTGTAACGAAATCGTGACCAGACAATTGCAGATTAGTCTGAATATTCCTCGCCCTCGTTTATCAATTAATTTTGGTTGAACGCATTGATTTCAAATTTCGAAATCGTAATCGAAATGTCAATCTTTTCGAAATAAGATTTGATCAATGGTGTTGTTTGTTCATTTACCTGTATTACACTTAGAAATAGATAAATTAGTCATTGATTACTACTTTTTTACAATATATTCACTAGTATTGTTAATAAACTAAAATGTCAAGCATTTAAAGCTACAATAATGCAGAGACAATTATAACAACGTTGAGAAAAGGATAGCGAACAACACAAGCGAAACAATCTGAAACAGTAATGAAGTCATCATCATCAGCCTATATCTGCCCACTGCAAGGCGAAGGCCTCAGTATGACACTTCCATCACCTTCTGTCTCCGGCTAATTGTGGCCAGTTAATTGTGTTGCAGAACAGCGCAATTCTTCATGCCACTTTCTTGGCGGTCTTCATCTTATTCGCTTTCCTTCCCATGGTCGTCATGTTGTTAATCTTTGGGTCCATTTACTGTTTTCCATTCGGGCAATGTGTCCTGCCCACTGCCACTTTCTTGCCTTCACAATTTGTAGTGCGTCCTGGCCTTTGTCATTCTTCGCACCCATTCGTTCGTCTTCCTGTCTATGAATGTTATCTTCAAAATCCTTCTCTCCATCTTCATAAGAGTAGCTCTGATCTTCTGTTCCGTCCTCTTTGTCGTTGTGCAAGTTTCGGCGCCGTAGATTAATGCTGGTATTACACATGAAGTATCAGATCAAAATTGATTTACAAATGGTGGAGCGACATAATTACTGATTGAACAAAATGCAGGACCATAGAATAAAAGAGTTTGCGTATCTGCTTGAACTACAGAAGGAGATATGAAGATGTTTTCTTTCAGCACTCGAGCAGTTTAGTCAGCTAATTCTTTCAACTGACAATTCCCCAAAGTCTATACCCACCTTAAACTGTACATTGCCGAGTAGGCTACTGATTGTCATGATGCTTTGTTGTTTCCGGAGCTGGGCAGATGGGATAATGAAGCGAATGACGAGCAGTGTTTGTCATTTTCAGTTGCGAAAGTGTTGGAAGTACAAAACCGGAGCTTAACAGGCTAGTGGATGAAATGCTGAACTCCTATACACAACTCAACAAGAATTCATTGGTCCTCTCTTTAACACAGTTCTGTTTGCGATGTTAGGGAAACTTCGACATGAACAATCTGAGACATAAAGCATCTTTTGTTCACGGATCTGAAACTGGGTACTTCTATTCTTCCGCCCCCCCCCACCCCACATTTTCAAGTTTTCCAAAATCATCAAATTTCGCCAAAGTTAGTCACATTTCGATTTAGAATAGAATTCATTTGTCACTGAGTGACATTACAGCACGACTGAGAAGTCTTACATGAATCCTGGAATGAAGGATTGGTCCTTTGGATACTCAGTTAGAATACAAGTTACAGCTGTGATCATGAACTTCGTATGATTGTTGTCAACAGACAAATGACGAGCAGTTGTCTACAGGGGCGCGGGAACGATTTTTTGGTTGGTATGGCAGATTTTTCAAATAAAATGATGGACCTTTTCGTATCAAAAACGCGAAATATGCAGAAAAAGGAAATTTTAATACTAAGAATTGTGGTTTGTGTTGTATCAAGGAAAGTATCTAGGGTCAACAAAATAAACAAATCATACATGCAGTAGGACTAACAAGGTTTCAAGAGCTACCGGCATCTTAACAAATTTCAACATAAGATGTAGAGTAGATATATCTTCATTTAATGCTATAATCGGCTCTTCTGCGGTTCCCCCCACATTTCCATTGTAAATTGTTAATTGTTTTCTATTGCTATTGTTAAGAAGTGTGGACCTCTACTTAAAATTCAACTGAAGCCATAACCACTCCGTAAGTGCAAAGGAAATAAAGTCTCCTAGAGGCCACAGAACTCGTAATTGACAGTTGAGGCCACAACCACTCCGCAAGTGTCGATGAAATAAGTCAGCTCCTCTGATCTTTTTTGAGAAATGTGAGGGGGAACTGCAGAAGAGCCCTAAAATCTTACAAATTTTAACAAAACTTACAAAATCAAAAAACAATATCAAATACGATTTGAATAATGAATGATAATTGTATCTAAAAACTCGAGAACGTAAGAGAAAATCTAAATTCATGGCAAGTTGATTATTAAAATTTACCGAAGACAGACCTCCGTTCGGCAGTTCGACTGATAAACTCATTCATGAGTCTTTCTCTGTCAACTCTCAACAATATATCCGAATTAGCGGTCAATAAGGCTAAATGAGTCAATCTTTGCTGACTGATGGATGTTCGCAGCCAGACTTTCAACCTACGCAAAATAGAAAATGCTCTTTCGGATGACGAATTAGAACATGGCTGACTTAGACAAAGGGAAAGAACTTTTTTCACATCAGGAAATAAAGAAACTAAGAAACTTGCAAGAAATCGTTCCAATCAATAGCATTGGAAATAGTTAGAAGATTATCATATCGCACACGTTCATCCTTTAAATCCAGAAAGCTTTTCAACTGATTCTTTTGAATAGCTAATTCCCCAAAGCGAAAAGATGAAGGCAGCACTTTTGCGAGGTCAGCTGAATCAATTGAAGCTGGATTCCTGGCAGTGTCTATGAGGAGAGTTTCCCGTGCCGTTGCTGTTTCAATATCTTGCCGATGAAAACGTTCATCCATTTTCTGCATCATCACATCGAGGGCCAAAATGAATGCAGCTGATAAATCAGTCTCAGGATTGTGAGTTTCGTCATTTGTTGCTTTGAAGTCAGGCCGTAACTTTCCAGGAGTTCGAGTTGCCCGTTTTGATGGAAGCGGTTTCAGATGTAAAGTCTCTGCTTTTTCTACGGCATGAGAAACCATAACCGGAATTTCATTTCTAATTCGGTTCAGTGTACTCTTGAGTAGCTTTATAATGTTAAGAGCCTGTGACGTTGTCAATTCACTTGCCTGCAACTGTTTGGCAGCACGGTCACAATCTTTGAAGATTTCTGCAGAAACAGCCAATCCAATGTATGTTTTCGATTTCCCAATTTTTTTCTCCAAACTGTTGATTGTCGCTTGCGCTTGTGATTTATTTTCGGTCGACAGATGAATCAATGTTTTCTCACCTCATCAAAATTTTGGAGGAGGCGTTCGATAGCCGATCCTCGGATCATCCAACGAGTCGGACACAGCTTTTGCAGCTCCAGGAAATCCTTTTCGTCAGGGAACATCGACTGTTTTTCGTTGACATCCTGAGGAAAGCCAATTAGTAAACCATTTGTGAACTCTTCACCGTTAATTGTCCGTTTTTATAAGTTATTGTACACAATTCGCCACGATATAATTTCTTTAAAATATCCGTCAAGGATGAAAAGCATTACATTTGTAATCGGGTTTTGATTGTGATATGAAATGAAAAATTGGGCATAGGTTTGGGACGCCCGTCAGGGAGGCCATTTCCCTGGGATTCACCTCCAACATGAGGTAGGCCAATTCAGTTAGGCTGAAATGTTCAAATAAATGAAATTCATAGTCTTATGAATTATTGAGACTTATATGCATAAAAGATTGCAGTATACAATAGTGTAATAGGTAGTTAGACACTCGCAACTGTGTATATTGTAGAACTAATTCAATAAGAAAGATAAATTTAAGGAAAAGAGGACATCAGAAGTAGTAATAAGGCCTATGATAGTCATATAAAATTCTTGTTATTTTTAAAGAAGACATATCAATGTATAGTTCATTGTGTAATGAGTCCTCAATCGACTAAAACATGGCACTTAAAAAGAAGAAATATAAGACAACGAGAAAAATAAAATAATTCGAAAATTCTTACATTCAATAACCTACATGTTTACACCGATTACTATATGAATTTGTTCATGCAATGAATTATACGATGTCGTCCTGCGATACGTCCGTTATGAGAGGTAAAACATCATTATCAAGTCCGTGGTCATAACGTACAATTATCGGCCGCTATGAAGATACGTAATGTAGGTTGAGAGTATGAGTAGGCCTATACATGTAGTAGTTAACTGATCCTACCTATAATTTACATGAAAAAGCTAGTAGCCTTTTAGTAATGTAAGCTAATTCAGCTGTAAATGAGGTTATCTTAATATGGCGTAATTCGAACTTCAAACAAATTATATAATGATGAATCGATTAGCCTAAGACAGAGGTAAGCAAAAATGGCAAGAATCTACGAAGCGTCGTAAAGCAAGGTCACGAAATCACAAATGATTCACTGAAGTGGACGCTAACACTTATGAGAGGCTAATGTGAGTACTTTATCGGTTAAGGACGTAACACACGGTGTAACATTCATTCGCCTCTCTGTATCATGATTCGACGATTTAGTTCAAGCTCATGACAAGATGAAGTGGGTCACGATGAACGGGATAGCCGATCTCGTAGACTGTGGGTCGTAGGTGTGACGACAGTAGCAGTTGTCGAGTAGACAATCAGTATCCAATTGACAAGCAGTTCGTAGGCTTAAGGGCTGAAGAGTGAGATTGAATTTCCAATGGTTAAAGTTAACGTCATTATTTGTGGTTAAGTCTACAATGAAATATTTCTAAGTTTTTATTGCTAGGACCATAGAAAGGTGGCGAGTCAAAGAAGAACTCATATTACTTACTCTAGGACATATTCGCCATACTACTTACTCAAAACATTGGTATGGCAATTGCCATACTTGCCATAGCGCCTCCCGCGCCCCTGGTTGTCTAATTCTGATGCTGTAAATTTTCTACAAGTCAGATAAGAGGAGTTTTACACATTCAACGCTATGCGACGTTAGTCCGTAGGAGCAAGAGAAGATCATTGACGATGCAATACTTCCGGGTGTCAACAGCAGAAATGTGGGGGGGGGAGGAAGAATAGAAGTACCTGAAACTGTTCTAATATTGCTAGTCATTTTAGATTTAACGACCATGATCAGGTTATGCGCATAAAACTTAACTAGTAATCAATGAACGATAAACATTTGCCAGATCTTACATATTCAGTAAAGATTTGAGGAATCTAGTTACATGCGAGAAAGGTTTTATAATCCCAAGACAAAGCGACAATGCGTCATGTAATACACGCGTCATGCAATCTTAACCACAGTTGGGACCGGAACAACTTTGTGAGACCCAATCTCGGCCCATTGAACTCAGGACCAAGGTCCGACTCAAATCCGTTAGCACTTAGTTTCAGGCCTGTCATGCTGAAATCATGAAATGAACTCAGTGTATTAATAAAGGATGTAAAAATTTAGTTAGCATTTTATTAGCTTCATTGTAAACAGAAAAAGATTTTGCACATTTTAGAGTGACAAAGAAGACAAATTTTTAAAGACATACATGTATTACAATGCTGCATACTTCAGGCCTTGCTGGATTGTCAGAAAAATTGATCCAATGACAATAATATCATCAGCATATTTTACTTCACACAAGTCATTCAAAGAAATGACACTTTCATAATAGCATTGAATAGATAAACAGTGTGGAACAGAATAGGCGTATATTTCATGATTGAAAAACAATTGGACAAGCAATGAATCCAGTACAAGGTAATTCAGATCGTAGGTGGACTTTTCTTTGACACACTTGTCCATTAAACACGTCTTCACAAATGTTTTATCAATCATTTGATTCACTTGATCTCGGTGCCAAAGATCGCAGGTGTTTTAGATTATCCAGTAATGTAAATTGGCTGGTGATCTAGACGGCAAGGTTCTGGTTCTCTTTGAAATGTCAACTGATAATATGATAAATGCGTGCTTAGATGAAAACTCTGTTGCATAAAGCTTTACTAGCATTCAAATGTTCGATGTGCAATAGTTTGGAAGTAATTTGTACCCTAAATGTTCCAAAATAACAAAATCATATTGTATCATGTGTCGTTGACTTATTTTTTAGAAAATATCATAATTGTAAAGCATCATTCTTCTTGCATGCGGTACGCTCGTCGACAGAAAGCAGTAGTGGTTACAAAAAATTGAGCAGCAGCCCAATTCACAAATTCACAATCTTGCTGATATAACGTTTTTAAAGTCTATGTACGTTGCACAATCTTATGACAGTCAGCTACAATCTTTTTCAAATGTATTTGTAAATACAAAATAAGGATCACTAGTCTTGAACGACGGCAGATTAGTGATCCTCTCAAGTAAATTTCTTGCTCACGAGGATTTCTAGCCAGATTTATCGGAAATGAGGAATTTCCAGAGATCTCGTTATAGTGCACATATGTAAATACATGAATGTATGTAAGTATCTTCATGATAAATTCAACGAATTTTCATTGAGTTCATGAGAGCCCTATAGAGAATTAGCCAGAACAAGGCATACAAACTGTTAAGAGAAATGTTCCGCATGATGCAGATCCGAAATTTATTTGATACATTTTCTGAGTTGCATGCTCTTTGTATATATTTCATCAACACAGAACTTAGCTTGACCCTCGCAGGGGAGTTCTGCTCCCCCTGCCGAATTTTTTGAACATCTTTTAAACCGAGCAAAACTATGGTCACCAGATTTCTAGTAGCTTAGCTTCTACGTATTGTGCAACTCTTTGACAGAAGCATAATAAATTTGGCACAACACTTACGGTGTGAGAGCTATTTCGAAATTTGAATGTGTAGAATATTATGGCTGATTTCGGCATACACGTGCGTGTATATTCACTTCCAATGTATATTGCGGCACCAATTCTTGATGAAATAAACTGAGATTACATACAGGATTCTTCCTATTATTATAGAGGTATTCAGAAATACAAGATCGTTGAATTAGACACTATATGCTTATCATGCATGCATGCTTATAATTCAAATTTCAATTGCTGGGGCGCGGTCGACCTCAGTGGGGCGACGGTTAATTGAAGTTCAATGTTAAAGAAAGCATTGCCATAAGGATCAATTTTCACATAAATCTCGATAAGTTCCGAAATAATAAAAGCAGTCAATGGCCTGGATGGATACGTATTGGAAGTACATAAAAGAACAGTTGGTCCATTGGCATGGAGTGTGGAAAGCATTTTTCAGACATGAAAAGCTTCCTTTGAAATCAAAATGATGGATTAGCGCATTCAGTGTTCATCAAAGACGAACGAGATTACCATCAAGTGACTTTAATAACGGAAAAATCCTTGTGAAAAGCAAAACTTTTCATTTTCATTGACATTTTTGGTTGCTAGCACTGTGCAAGGAATTTTATATAAATTGACACATCACCCAAGTAACTTTCGATTTTGCTTTTTGGAGAGCTCCAGTAAAAAAAGCTCACTAAAAGATGAGAAGCCTGTTGAATTATATTGAAAATGACTCAGAACTTCATTCGAACCTCTGTTTAAGTACCGTATACGCTTTGTAATAATGATAAGCAGCGCATATATTCATTAATCAGATTATAAAGTGCCAGACACAAAGTCAAAGCAAATGAGAAGTTGCACATGATTACGCATGCAACAAAGGATTGGGCCTATATGCAAAGAAAAAAATCGGATTTGAATTTTATATCTGGAAAAATACATCGAATGAAATACTGAAGACATGCAAAGAACTCAGCGAACCTACAGTTCAGCAATGACCAGTCGGAAATCGACTCGGATGAAGCAGTTTACGGGATGATCGTTTGAAACAAGAGTACCTCGAAGGAGACACAAGCGTTGCACATCATAAAAGTCAGGTATATGCATCCATGTCTGCATTGACTGTTATAAATAATATGTCATGTAGAATGGTAACATCTCATAAACTTATTAGTCATAATTTTATCTCTACTCCACAAGCATGTACATGTACACTCCATATGAAAAAAATTTCCCACTTGCGTTCAAAAATTTACTCCGAATCGTGATAATAATGATGCCACCACAGTGAAGTTTAGAAAGTTCAGTTCCTATCCTATGTATGTACGTACCGTCAATATCGAATCGAAGTCAGCGGATTATGCTACCTCACATCAAAGCTACTCGGAGACTGAATACTTTTATCTTACTCATGTTCTCTCCTATTCAATGAATCTTTGAGCGCGTGAAAGGAACCACATTGACTTAAATGACAAATTCATTTTATTTTATCTGTTTGTGACTTCTTTTTAACACCGTCACAAATGAAATTCTTGCGTAAATTGACTTCCTTCACCGTATTTTATAAGTACATTTTTCTGTATGACCACCTCCTCGATTATCATGGGAGGTGTCAGAACGACATTTTGTTATTTTTTCAATAAACGCTAATTCATTCATTCATTCAGAAGTTCTGCATCACTTTCTGTCCATTCCACTTTAAATGGTTGTAGCATGACCCGAAACAATGCGATCGTTTTGTCTCTATATTTTCAATACAGAACTTCCAATTTTAGTGTGTGTTCTTGTCATTATGCTTCCCACATATAATTGGTAACCGTAATTCAATATCGGTGAGATAAAAGAGTCAAAAATCACGACACCTTCCTTCTATGAGATTTTTCAAAATTCTCAGTAAATTGAGAAGTTTGCCTGCTTTCTTCAACCGAAGCTCAATGTGGGAAGACCCATGTATTTTGCACTTGCTCGTAGGTCCAAGAATGTTTATAGCAAGTATTGTTCTTAATACAATGCATGTTCGCAATTCTGGTCCTTGCGGATCCTTGTACGAAGCAGACTTCATGATCCCTACGTATATAGTGACTTCAATACATTTAGCCTACAGTGTGCGTGTATGTTATCCAGAAATCTTTTGAAGATCAAGATCATTATGTTATTTGTGTTGCATGAGTTGACTTTATGAAGCCTGTATGTAAAGGCCATGTTTATAGTTCCTATGTTAATTAGTTACAAAGTACTTTTTCAGTTTTCCAACGAACTTCAAAATCAAAGTTTCTCTGAAAAGCCATGAAATCTGAAGGTCATCCAATTTTAGATGAATAGTCAAAATTTCAATTTTAACAAGTTCCCACGAATGATCAGACTTGCAGATTTTGACATAGTGATTGTTTACTATAACTTAAACACGCCTACATCTGTAAGTTTGAAGAACGGAAATACAGGTGGAAAACCAAACATTCCAATGCCTCAGAAATGCAGCAGATTTTGCCGATTAATTGATGAAAACGTTGTCAGACTTCATGATTTTAGGTATGAAAACATGACTGTACAGATAAACATGACTTACAGTCTATTGACGTTTTCACTACCGGTACTTCATGTATTTGTTATATGCTTTAATAGTTCTCACTCTATGTAGATTTAATGCTTAAATTTGGAATTCTATCAATGACAGTCATGCATAAATATGTAAATGAAAAACATAAAGTTAAAAATGCGAAATTACCGACGTAGCCACAGCATTAGATTGTTTCACTCTTTCAGTTTACTAGAAATGAAGACCAATTCAAAACGATGGAACATGCTGGAAATTAGTAAGTAGGCAAAAGTGAATTCCTAATACTTTACAGAGATAGCATAAACAGTCATGCGACGCTTGCGGATTGCTGTGAATTCCTTCAAATTGCTTCGATTGCAACGATTCCCTCAGATTCGAAGAATTCAGATCATTGCGCACAAGTTTTCTCGTTGATGTTGGCCCGTCAAATTCTTTGTTTAGAAGTTGGCAGGTGTGAGAAATTTACTTCCAAATTAGTTCACTCCATCTCTTCGTAGGATTCATCAATGAATGGTAATGTGACAGCGAAGTGTGACCGAACGGAGAACTCGATGTGTGCGACACGCACGGCACTGTCTGCTGTCTGAGGTTTACTGCATATTCAGTGACGACTGATCGTGTGTGGTGTGTGCATCATTATCGCATTCATTATCGCACACGAGATATGACTCTGTCCTTCTAGGAAACAACGACTAGGAGGAACGAGATAATTCTGTGGACGTGACTGTGAAAGTAACATTTTGAAGAGACAGATTATCATTATAATAAAATTCAGCTTGAGATTCTATGTACCTCGATTATTCACTTGCCAACTTTAATTAGTCCTGTAACAATAATATCTGTGTATCTAGAGAAAGACACTTTTTTCCAAAACAAAAACTTAAGAGGAAATATATAGGTCATCACATAAAAAATTGCGTTTTTTATATGGTTCATTTAATTGGATTCTATGATATTATTCTTTATAATTTTATTCTTTGTAAACAAGTTTGTGTCATATCTGTAAAAAGTTCATTGTCTCTACTATATTGCATGGATATCTATATAGTAAGGGGATGAGACACTCTACTCAAAATCAATTTAGCTCTATACCAACTCGGTGTTACTTGAATCAAAGAACTTTGTAAGTTACAATACGGCAACGGCAATAATACAGTTCAGATGTTGAACTGCAATAAGCCTAAGTCAAATTCATTTCATTTTGAAGTGAAAACAATTTATCGTGTAGAAGACGACTGCTTCGTATCAGTAAAGAAATCAGCCATAGCTATAACTTATTGATTTTCTCACGAGTCAAAAAATCGACGTTTGAATGTGCACATGGATTTCTTTTTCAATTGCGACTATTCTCATCTACGGCGTGTTCGGAATCCTTACTATACAGACATCCATGTATATTGTCTCTGGTTTGTTCCATGTTTGTTCCATCATCGCCACTTTTCACATGAATCATAGATATCTTAAACACAATCATCATTATCTTTAACATGGATTCACTTTGAAATCAACTTTAATTTTGATTCCGAAAACCAGCATTCATTTTGACTGCCGCAATGGAGATCAACAGTCGTGACATCAACCTAATCGTCGAGACTTTAAGAAGAAATAACTTTAAAGACACAAAAATACACGAGATCATAACAACTGCTTGGGGTGATAAGCGGATGTCAGTTAGACGTGTACAACAAGTTATGACTGAGTTTGGAGAAGGTCGCATTCAATTTGATAGAATTGATGGAAGTGGGCGTCCAAAGTCTCAGAAAAGAATCGATCTTACTCAGATGGTTGCTGATGAGGTGACCGTGAATAGGAGAATTACGTGCTACGAGTTACTCATCAAGAAAACAGAGATGAATCGAGGTCAAGGCGAGCAAGCGGCCCACAAAGAAATGCAGAAGCATCTTATAAAAGACAAAGGTACGATACATGTACGTGTACATGAGTAGACTAGCTGGCGTAATTAGATAAAAAATAGTTTGTAGTCAATGTATTCATCACGACCATTGAGAGGGGGAGTTAATTTATTAATGATCTGGGCCTCAGCAATTCTGCAGCGAATTTCATTGGGATGCCTGCTTATGATGGAAAATTCAAAGATATCGCGTGGTATTCGTTGATGCTGCGATATTGCATGTTGGTAGATGCTGGTATTTCTGCTGCGCTGGAGATGCTCCGAAACTCGGTCATGATAAAACCGAGAAGTGCTCCCAATGTAATAAGCATCACACATTTGGCATTTACCTTTGTAGACGACATTTCTCGTAGTACATAGGGGAGGATCATTAATTACACAAGTTCTTTTGGAGCAATTTTTGTATCGTGCAACTTTGTTCAATTGCTGCGATAGGTTTGTACCATGTTGGTTCACAAGTCGTATGTTTAGACCCGATGAGTTAAGTATACGACGAAGCCGATAATTGAATTTATCACTGATAAATGGGACCTTGAGTAGATGACAGTTAGAGTAGTCAGAGGGTCTCTCACTTCTTGCCTTCTTAGCCATTCGAGAATAGTGTCGAACATTGTTTCGAGAGTAGCCATTATTGAATAATTTAGTGCTCAGTCCGTTAATTGCATGCTTTTTGCTTTCTTCTGTGGAGCACAGACTCTCGACGCGGCGATATTCTTCAATAATTGTGTTACTCTTAATACTAGAAGAAATTGCCGAGGAGGAATTGACTAAAAGTCCTTTATTGGCTTCTTTGGAATAGAATTTATGTTGAATGATACCGTTATCATCCAAGGTAATCGCTGTATCTAATACCGGAAGATATCCATTGTTCTGAGCTGGCGCACATAACTCAAACTTGATGCTGTGGTGAGTGCCATTGACATTCAATAGCATCTGCTGCAAGTCCGTTGACTTATCGACTACTACAACGCAGTCATCGATGTACCTCAGAAACACAATCGGATAATTCAAGGCACGGATAAAAAGAGTTGATTGTTCTAAGTGGTTCATTACCAGAATCGCCAGTATCGGAGACATCTTGGATCCCATCGCTAGGCCTTGTCTCTGTCTGAAGAATCTATCCTCATAGTGGAATGAATTATTACGCAATATATAAGACAATATTTCAATAATAGAATCCACTGGTATCCTCCATATTGAATTGCCAAATTTTTCTTTCAAAAGATTCTCGACAATTGATATGGTTTCTTGAATGTCGACGTTAGTGTATAAGCTCACCACATCGAGACTGATAATAGTCTTGTCAGTCATCTGGTCATTAGGGATGTCTTTCAGTTTGGTTAATAACTCCAATGTGTTGGATAAATGTGCAGGGACATCATTCAGGAAGTGTTTCAAGATATAATACAGGAACCAGGCCATCTGAGGTTCTGAGACCTGAGCTTTTTCACACTATCTGAGACCTGAGGGGGTCCAGTGGACCCCTTTCACATATTCTTAATTTTCCCGCTTAAATCGATATCAAAACATTAGGAAAATTGACTTAAAGTAAAACATGATGTTTGCGTGCAGCAGGTCGATATAACTAATCCTTTGAGTGTCTTTCAACCTTCTCAGTAAACAAATGCGAAAATATGGTGTTTTTATAAGTCAAGTACATTTATCACAACATCAGTTGTACTAAGAGGCGGCTTTACGATATTTTCTGTCACCATGAAGCCTCAGATAGATGATTTAAATGAAATTGATTTTATCCATGCAGCAAAACCTTTCCATTTGTACATTCTTTCAAATTTATCCAAAGTAATCAGAGATAGGCCTAAAAACAGTCAAAATTGCTGCACTTTTGGAACCTAAAAACAACTGTGGAGATTTAAAACTCATCAATTACTGCTGTGAAAAGTTTGTCAGCAGTCTGTTTTGGTGCTGAACTATGAATGTAATGATAGCTTTCATTTCGGACATCGATTTATGTCGAGTTGTTCATATAGGCCAACCAGTCACGCGAGATCATGTGCGAAAGCAAAATATTCACATTCTGCGATCCTCCAACACATTGCACATCTACGAGCATGATGTAAACAATGAATATATGACTTTCACTCTTTATGTACCATTGCATCGTGGACATGTCCGAAATCATTTTTCATCTGATAGTAAAAATTTTGTTATGGGAATTTCTACACCCTCTGAGACCTCAGGGGGGTCCAGTGGACCCCCTTGGCCTATCTGGCATACTTCTACTGATTCAACTGAAATGAAATGACACATGCAGATTCACTGTCAAAAGTGATGATTTCACATGGGCATGAGCAGTTGATATATCCTCAGCGCAAAAAATGAAATAGAAAAATGTGGCTCTGGCGTCCACTGGACCCCTCCTCAGGTCTCTGAGGGTTAAATTATTTGAACATTGACTTCATCTAATACAATGATGCAATCTCATAACTTTTTTAATAATATTCATTTTATTAGTCACCTTGACCACATCTATCGGTTAGTGCATGGTTTAATGGAAGTCTGTTAAAAATTGGTGTTTTTCTTACTTTTGACCTTCACCTGAGCCAACGTAAGACTATAAAAGAGAAATAATGCTGTTTTTCTGACTCCTCTTTCAATACCTATTCGATTGATTTGGTAGATCAATGGTTTGGAAGATCAGCAGGGGCGAAAATCCCCTCCTCCTCCTTCCCATTGAGGCGAGGGTAAGTATGAAGTGATCCTTTATATTGAGTAACCGTTCATTGGTCAGCATCTTGCTCACGATGAATCCCGGTCTCTCAGCTTCTTCTCTTGAGATCTTCCTTCAGGCAATTCCACCATCTTCTCCTCGGTTTTTCTGGCTTCGTGGGGCCATCTGAGTACTTGATTTGGTGACATGGGTCTCTTCTATTCTGAGGAAGTGGCGGTGCTATTGCAGTTATCTCTCCTTAAATTTCTTGTGAATCTCTATAATCTGCAGCACTCTTCTAGTGGAATCATTCCTGATTTGGATTCACACCCTATAACAAGCGCAGCATCCTCAATTCAGCAATATCCGTCTTATTGTTTGCCTAACTGTCTCCGTTCCATGTATCATTGCTGATATGACTGTTATCTTGTGCATTTTCTCTTCTTCTGTACTGAAAGCTTATTTTATTAAATGATTGTAAGCGTCGAAGTCATACATGTAGGCCTACTTTTGAGTTTACTTAAAAATGGACGACAGGATACTTGTTAATGAAAATTAGGGCTGCTTTTCATTTTGAGGTCACCGATCTATGTAAATGTTTTTACATGTAGATAGAAAGAATAATGAAATCACAGAAACATGCAATAATTGTAGATTTGTGGCGCAAGTCTTGAGACACATTCCATCAGGTGTATTTACACGGAAAACTATTCAAACGCGCCGGTTCCTCCACCATAAAACCCCCATTCGATGTCCACCTGCACTCATGAAGCCACGACCCGCACTCCCTCGCACTCATGAAGGCACGATCCGCATCCTCTTGCAACTGATGAAACCACGACTAGCACCCACTGTACTTATGATGGCACAACTAGCACCATCCTGCACTGATGAATGCACGATCCACACCCTCCTCTACTCATGAAGCCACAACCCGCACTCCCTCGCACTCATGAAGGTACGATCCGCATCCTCTTGCAACTGATGAATCCACGACTAGCACCCTCCTGCACTCATGAAGGCACGACTCGCACCATCCTGCAACTGATGAAGGTACGACCCGCACCCTCCTCTACTCATCAAGGCACAACCAGCACCATTCTGCAACTGATGAATCCACGACTACCACCCTCCTGCACTCATGAAGGCACGACTTGCACCATCCTCCTCTGCTCATGAAGCCACAACCCGCACCATCCTCCACTCATGAAGCAACGACCCGCACCATCCTCTACTGATGAAGCAACGACCCGCACCATCCTCCACTCATGAAGGCACGATCCGAACCATCCTCCACTCATGAAGCAACGACTAGCACCATCCTGCACTCATGAAGCAACGACCCGCACCATCCTCCACTCATGAAGGCACGATCCGAACCATCCTCCACTCATGAAGCCACAACCCGCACCCTCCTCTACTCATGAAGCCACAACCCGCACCCTCCTCTACTCATGAAGCCACAACCCGCACCATCCTCTACTCATGAAGCCACAACCCGCACCCTCCTCCACTCATGAAGCAACAATCCGCACCATCCTCCACTCATGACGGTACGACCCGCACCCTCCTCCACTCATGAAGCAACAACCCGCACCATCCTCTACTCATGAAGCAACGACTCGCACCCTCCTCTACTCATGAAGGCACGATCCGAACCATCCTGCACTCATGAAGCAACGACCCGCACCATCCTCTACTCATGAAGCCACAACCCGCACCCTCCTCTACTCATGAAGCCACAACCCGCACCCTCCTCCACTCATGAAGGTACGACCCGCACCCTCCTCCACTCATGAAGCAACAACCCGCACCATCCTGCACTCATGAAGCAACGACCCGCACCATCCTCCACTCATGAAGGCACGATCTGAACCATCCTCCACTCATGAAGCAACGACTCGCACCGTCCTCTACTCATGAAGCCACAACCCGCACCCTCCTCTACTCATGAAGCAACGACTCGCACCCTCCTCTACTCATGAAGCCACAACCCGCACCCTCCTGCACTCATGAAGCCACAACCCGCACCATTCTCCACTCATGAAGGTACAACCCGCACCCTCCTCCACTCATGAAGCAACAATCCGCACCATCCTCTACTCATGAAGCAACGACTCGCACCCTCCTCTACTCATGAAGGTACGGTCCGCATCCTCTTGGAACTGATGAAGGTGCGATCCACACCATCCTCCACTCATGAAGCCACGACCCGCACCATCCTCCACTCATGAAGGTACGGTCCGCATCCTCTTGGAACTGATGAAGGTACGATCCACACCATCCTCCACTCATGAAGCCACGATCCGCACCATCCTCCACTCATGAAGGTACGGTCCGCATCCTCTTGGAACTGATGAAGGTGCGATCCACACCATCCTCCACTCATGAAGCCACGATCCGCACCATCCTCCACTCATGAAGGTACGGTCCGCATCCTCTTGGAACTGATGAAGGTGCGATCCACACCATCCTCCTCTACTCATGAAGCCACGACCCGCACCATCCTCCACTCATGAAGGTACGGTCCGCATCCTCTTGGAACTGATGAAGGTACGATCCACACCATCCTCCACTCATGAAGCCACGATCCGCACTATCCTCCACTCATGAAGATACGGTCCGCATCCTCTTGGAACTGATGAAGGTACGATCCACACCATCCTCCACTCATGAAGCCACGACCAGCACCATCCTCCACTCATGAAGGTTCGGTCCGCATCCTCTTGGAACTGATGAAGGTACGATCCACACCATCCTCCACTCATGAAGCCACGACCAGCACCCTCCTGCACTCATGAAGACACGACTCGCACCATCCTCCTTTCATAAAGGCACGACTAGCACCCTCCTGCACTCATGAAGACACGACTCGCACATGGCCGCTCCTGCATGTACCCGCAAACTTCTAACCGAAAACGGGCTTTTTTTGGACTAAAACTATTACAATACTGGATAATCTAACAAACTTAAGAGCTTCGTCCATCTTCCCATACACGAGGAGGTAAACAATCACAAACGTTTGTTTACATAAGAACTGACGGTGAATGAGGACATTGCAGGCGAAACGAAGTCCTTAACACACTTTAGGCATGCATGACAACAGCTACAAGTAGCTTTGATTCTATGGCTATTGATTCAGACTGAACGCATTGACCGCTGCTGACCGGATCACATGTTATATCGTTTGACGAATCAACTCTAATGACAGATGATGCTTTTTCATTTAATAAGTGAAATACCGACGATGTATAAGGGCAATGAAAACTAAACATAATCCTTCTAATAAGAATCGACCATGTCTAAGTTAGCAATCCGGCTTGAATATTGAATGACTTGGCTATACATCTCCCATGACAAGTAGCGCTATCGCCCGCGTGCATTTATCCAGTCAGAGGAAGGATCGCATTAGCGATATCTATTTACCAAACTGTTGCACTATTTCTGTAACATTTATTTACTACTACTTCTGAATATAGTTCATGTTCTAATAAAGAATTCACCAAGCTTTAGGTCGAAACGTTTTTGGAGCACATAAATTTGTTCGGATTGCCAACAAGTGATAATAATGCATTTTGAGATCAATGCTATCTAATTCTTTAGTTTTCTGAAGCCAAATTTCTGAACTTTTGTCACAGATGTCCAATGTCGAATCCATCCGTGAGAGAGTCTTATGCAAGCAAGCCTTTCGGTTAAATTTGGAGCATTGGCGAGCTCATAATGTCCACATTCTGCAGATTTGTCAACATTGTTTTCAACAGATCCGAATGTCTCATTAATGGCTATCATAAATCATGCACATCGTTAGACATATACAAAAACACAAAGGCATCAAGAATCATTCATCAAGTCCATAGCGTGGGGAATAGAAGATCAGTTCTGTTTCTCCATCTGACAGAGAGGAACAGCATATTTGCCACTGTGCTACAGTGTTCATGAGATCAAATATCTCAGCACCAATGGCGTCCGAGAAGGAGTGGAGTAGATTACATAGAAGTTGAGCAGACCATCTGATCATCAAGTTTGAGCGGTTAAATATTCCTTCAAGCTGTAAGAAATGCTTGCTGTCTTCTGTGTTCACTTGTTTCTTTCCTCAATGACAATCGTATACGACTCATCCACGATAGCTTTTACAACTCGCATCCGTATTTATATTTTGTATTGACGTTAAGATGAAGAGTATTTCGGGCAATGGTTTGGAAAGTGAAGGCGGACGCATGCAGCAGACATCCCTTAGCATTGTGCATTTTGTCGAACCGACAGAGTACAACATTATGTAGATCAGTAACATGATGATGAATCTCTCTTCATTGTTGTCTCACAATTATACAATCCGGTGAACACATTACAAAGTCACGATTACAATATATAAAAGATCAGAAGAAAATACAATACAATGGCATCGGATCGACGGGAAATAAAGCGATACAGTAAAAACGGATTATTTACAAAATTTTATAAACAACATGCTAAAACGGTTAGTTCTTAAAACGGACGACGAAAAGGAAGACAATTTCGAGTTGTGCGACCACTTGGTTTGACCAGAAACATCTCACGAAGGGGATGGTTCGCGTTTTGAAAAATATCGTACAATAATTTTTCACAAGTTCGATTACCATTCGCATCAAGTGAGTTGTAATGGGAAAATGGAATATCCATGATACGATGAAAGCGACGTTCCACACTTAACAATTTGTTAATAAGATACTTGAGTAAATTGCAAAAAGACGGATATGCATAATGTATAACAGATCGAATGAAAGCAACATAACATTGAAACAGCTGAGTTTTTGGGCAATTGGCTCTTCTTAGGTTACGGATGATGTAGAAACGTTTACACACTTTGTTTATAGCATAATCAATGTGCTTATTCCATTTTAAGTTGGTAGAAAGCCAAATGCCAAGAAACTTCATAGATTCGACACTTATTAGGAATGAAGCATCATCAACTGCAATGGGTTTAGTTGAAAGACCGTATCTTGTAATGACATCAAAAACATGGCATTTATCAACATTGAGCGGAAGTTGTATGGAATTTGACCACCTCACAGTATTATTCCACTCAGTCTGCAATTAGACGAGTACCTGCTGATGACTGACGGACTGCAGTATTATGTTTTATATCCCTTAATCGGTAGCTGAAGTAGTGATCGATGTATTGTATTTCAAAGAAATGTGGGATTATATGAAGTATTATAGACAGATTAAGAAACTGGCGATAACAAATTCAGGTGAAGAAATAGTATTTTCCATGTGTAGTCTTAGGTATAGTGTATATATTTTCATTGCTTTCGGTGTAGTAGAGTGTCATTGTAGTTCTATTGTTTGCCTCCATTATCCACTTTCCACTTATCCACTATAACCATTATTCACCATGTGTAGTGTCAAAATCGGTGTAGTAGCATTATTGTATTTCCATATTATACCTCCACTTTTCCAATTTTTATTCATCGATCTCCTGTTGTTTTATAATATCCATTTTTAATTTCCTTAACCTATGATGACCATTGTCCTATTGTATTTCCACTACCAGCATCTGTAGTCGGTAAGGTATAATAGACGTCTGTTTTGAACATGTATGCGACAATGTTTGGAATCTATGGTATTAGTATATTGACAGTAAGAATGAGTAATGTTACAAACCTTAAGATTTCCACTTTTGCCAGACATTGGGCCAAAGCTGATCAATTTTAATTCGTTGCCACGAGAAAGCTACATTGGGTTCTTTTAAGAACTGATTAATCCAATGGTTACAGTAGCATTGCATCATTACACTTGCGGATTGGAGAACGCCATCAGTCCTCTTTAGGACTACTTCAATTAATAATTTAAATTAGTAAGCATTATATTCTATTATAAATGGCTGCTGGGATGATTTTCATCATCGCATGAGACTTTATAATCAAAAGAATTGCGACAAAAATGCAAAAATAACATCATTACGTAATGGCGGTGTGAGCATGAACTTTTAGCGAATAAGTATGGAAACACATTCACAATCTGTCATTGAAGCTCAATATTGTGATTTCATTTCATTTTACACATCATGCAGAAAATTAGCAGTTATGATTTCTGCAATTCATTTCACTGAGGGAAAGCCTGAACCAAATTTCAGACTGTAGATAAAGATGGATCGTGGGTGATGTCTTCATCGACAGAATTGTTTACCTTTAGATTCTTCAAGAAATCGTCTGTGAAGAGGGTAGACATTCAGACATAAACATAGATATGACATAATATATCAACATACTTGGCCTAGAAATCTAAAATTGTCGCCAGGTTTATCAAATGAAAAATTGACCATCATCTGAAAGTCAAAAACATAAAGTTCCGCAATCACATCCTATATTAGGCAGTGTTGGATCGTGCCTACATTATCGTGTTTATGAATTATGCTGGTGTTTCAAAGACATCAATAGGTTCGGATGATTCGAAATCATATAAACTATTTAATATCTAAATTATTACTGCCCATTGTTTCAATCAATGGGCGACTTTCTATGTAGATTTAAATTGCATTGTTAAGTTACGATAAATAAAGATTGAATAACTTTATTGAACGCATTGCTCGTTTTTCACACATTTTAAGAACGGATTTATCATCAATTAGTCAAGCTTTTTGTACAAAATAATCAAATCAGGATCTCTAATGGCGATGTAATCTCTTACAACGTCAATTGATTAGTAATGTCAAGACGCAGTGCGGAGTGCATCAGTACTCTTGCAAACCAATTATAGTAGTCTGAATCTCTTATCAAAATTGTAATCGGATGCATTATGTTGGAATAGGTTGACTATTATGATCGCAAGAATTATCTGTTCCACTTACTTGTGAAAGTCTATTGAAGTGTGATACGTGATTAATATTTTATTCAAGATGAGTCCGTCACGAGAAAAGAAACTCATTGTTGCACATTTGAATGTTCGTACTCTCCGATATTGTCAAATGAAAACCCCTGACAAGTGCTATATGAAATTATTAATGAAATTTATGGACAAAAACAAAGTGGATGTACTTGGTCTTTCTGACACCCATCTGCCAGATGGTGAGGGGCTGACTGGCACCCCTTGGGGTGATTATTACCTAATTCTTTCAAATTCTGATCCCATGCATCCCAAAGGAATTTATGGGGTTGGTTTTCTCTTCAGACGTGATCTTTCACGTTCCGTCACTATTCGAGGCCTGAATGATCCTTCTCGCATGTCGTCCCTTTTCCTAGAGGACTATGGTACTCTTTTTATTGTAGCGTATGCACCGACAGAACCATCGGAAGAACATTTAAAAAACAAGTTTTATCACAACTTGCAAAATGCATTGGACTATCCAGACGAATATTCGGAGATAATATTGCTAGGTGATTTCAACGCAAGCACTGGTACCGACAAAGAATGGAGTGATATAATTGGCCCATACCCAGAGATGGTAGATTGCAACAGAAAAAGTCCAATGCCAACATGCCCAAACAACAATGGTTTACGGCTACTCACGTTTTGCCGAAAGAATCGACTTTGCATCGTCAACAATTCATTTAGAAGACGTCTTGATGATAAATGGACTTGGAGGTCTTTCAGAAATACCAAAAGTCGCCTTGATTACGTCATTAAATCTAACGTCAGCAACTCAGCATTGTCAGCGACGTCATTTTCAATTGAAAAGTTATGGGAATTTCTATCAGATCATCGCATGATTTGGGCGGTTCTTCAATGGCCATCTAAAAGTGAAAATGATGACGACAGTGAAGAAGAACTGCTAGCTATTCCAAATGCGAAGTCAGCTGCAGATAGACTAAGAAACGAAGTGAAGGATTTGGTGAAAATCTTTCGTCAAGCAGTCCTTCGACAGGGGGCTTCGACTGGAGATCACGTCGAATGCACGAGCACAAGACCTATTTTGAATGACTCTTCGAATAGAAGAAATTCATTTCCCAGCTTAATTCAAACCATTTCTGATTCTGAAATTGACATAGTTGACTGTCTTCCACAACATCTTCATGAAAAATACAGTAAAACATATGCCAAGGATGAAAATGGACTTTGTACGCCTATTGATGCTGATTCGAGTGATATTGAAGATATATTCAGTGCTCTAGAATGGAACCTGAAAACAAGAAAGTCACAACTCAAAGGTAGAAGATGCTCAGTTTAATCTTAGCGAATGTAAGGGAGTGTGAAGCATAGTCGCGGCTTTGTACTCCGAAAACTTTTACGAAATGAATCTTGAGATCAAAAGACAGTAAATCGAGATGAAAACTCACTCATTGCCGAAGCGTTACCGGATGTTGCTTTGTATTAAGCAGTGATGGTCGAGCGGAATAGTAGGTCCGCTTATCCTTACTTGCGAACTACTGCTTCTGCATCGATTACACGGATACGGAACTTCTTGTGGCAAACTGTGCAGATAAACGCATATCCGTTTTGGATTATATTCCAGTTTGTCGCAATTTTCCATAATTGCGGCTAGTTTTTAACCGTTTTAATATTTTCTCATTGGTTTTACTCACTGCTCCTTTTTCTGTTAATTTTGAATATTTCACTTTTAGAATCGTCATGAGAAGCGGCGTACGGGCGGTTGTTCAGAATCGCCATGTATATATATAAATATATTCACTCTCTTTATAGCCAAATTTTATTGTTGTGATAAAAATATAAATTACAGCATCCTAAAGTGCCCACGGTGCTGTAATTTTTATTTTTATCACAACAATAAAATTTGGCTATAAAGGGAGTGGATATATTTTTATATTCATGGCGATTCTGAACAACCGCCCGTACGCCGCTTGTAACTGTGTTTCACTTTTAGTCATTATTCCTTGCTATCAATTAGCGTATTACGTTTTTGTTTACTTGCATCATCCGGAGATTTCTTTTTTTGCTTGATGTAGAATTTCTGTCTACACATATTTCATTTTGACTTTCATTACTTTTATTGCCTTGCGCGTTGTTGTGTTTGCGCATTTCCATCGATCAACGCGTGTCATATGCCATCTCTGCTCGTTTACTCATTGTCAGTTGGTGAATACCTCACAAATGCTGTATTTGTGCTATTCAGTATCTGTCTTGTTCCACTGCAAAAAATCCGGCAGCTAGAGAGAGTTTCTGCAGGGGCCTTCACAGAATGATGTAGGCCTACACCCTATGCCTAGAACGAATCTGCATGTCTGTCGAGTTCTAGTTCGTTCCTTTTCTAGTCAGACATGATAAAAAAACACATGTTTAATTCAATGGGACGCAGATTGCAGTTTTTGGCAGAAATAAAATTTTCTACGTTCTCTCTTATCAACTGAAAATCACTGAGCCAAGGGACACGAAGCAGTTGTTTCGAGAGTCTGGCGTTGTTTCCTGCACCAACTCGTTCTGGTATAGTCTCATGCCGAACTAAACGAAGCAGTGACAGCTTAGTGAGAAATAAACAGACCCATGAATGATTATCTTCAAATTTGCAGTAAAAAGTAAGCTCTCATATAATTGTCTTTTGAATAACACTTTGACATCTCGGAAATATTGGCCTATTCAGAAGTAAAGAATGTGCATCTGAAGACCTGATTCAGGGTGGAACTTAGGACTTGTTGACCTAAGGACAACTTTGGACCTGTGCATCCATGGTAAGCAAAGTATTCGGTTATAAAAAATAAGTATTCACTGCGGAGATCTATGCATTTCGCTGGCCACCGAGTATGCATGGTCACGTTCATTGAGAAGATTTCAGAGCGAAGAGATTCAATCGCTTCTTTACCTCTTAATTCCATGAATACACAATATTTGAAATACTGACCACTCTTTTAAAGGCGGCCGTATTTCGGCGACTGTTGTTTTATTGGCCGTTAGTATTTTGTAAAGTCGTTTCTATTTAAAATCACTCTTATTGTGAATATCAATTAAAAATAGGTCGAAATTGTAAGGCTTCATATCTAGTATAAGAAAAATGAAAACTAAATTTTCTCAAAGGTGACCTCTAGTATTACATTTGAAATGTTGAAATGCAGAAAATGCCATTTAAAAATAGTCATATGGCGTCAGTCAGTTTCCGTCTGTCCTAGTTTTCAACAAGAAAAACGAAAATTCTAAAAACTCGTAGATTTCCACTTGAGATATTTCCCGGAACTAGCTATCATACGGCAGATTTAGAAATCCATTCAGCTTTAGTACAGCTGCTACAGGAGAACATGGTGATAGATTCACCTGCGTCGACGTCATTATTTCTCTAACCTTAAGCACGGCAATGTCGCACGAGGACACCCAGAAATCAACTATTAAGCTCTGAATATGACTGAACTGCAACTACCAAAATCGATTCACGTTTGATGATATTTCATCTCTTATCATAACAAATTCTGTGATGAAGTTGTAAACAGTCGCTAGTCGGCAAATCTTCTTTTTAACTATTGACGTCAAGCAAAATTTCACGTGGAGAAATGGAATGCTGCTGTAAATACCGACTGAAGTTTGTAATTTCCAGAAATTTGATATTTTGTCATTTACATTCAACAATGCATCGCAAACAATATTCGGATCTGCGGAATATTATAATGCAATTATATTAACCATTTGAATGTATGCAAAAATTATGATTGAACAATCAATTATTATATTTACATCATCAAGATTCACTCAAGTGTCTTCTTGCTCAGAACAAAGGCATATGAGCATTCAAAAGCTTATGTACATAGCTACCAACTGAATGCAATTTTTGATGTCTATCTGCAAGTGAACATCCATATTTTCATATTCGTTGATGCTACGTATTCATGATTTGAAACATGCAAACGCGTGCCTGCCTTTCAAACCGCAATTAAGACTCGCACCCGCCAAGGAAATGTCCATGCTATCAATAAATTATCTCGGCAGCAAATTACTTGGAAAATTCTGTCACATCTCGAAGAAACAATGAGTTTAGCGGTCGCCATGATAGACATGATTGTAAACCGCACAAATT
The DNA here is from genome assembly GCA_907163375.1 of Prostheceraeus crozeri. NCBI lineage: Eukaryota > Metazoa > Platyhelminthes > Polycladida > Euryleptidae > Prostheceraeus > Prostheceraeus crozeri. The sequence goes on along the minus strand of CAJQUW010016868.1, from coordinate 79,370 downwards.
ATACTCGATTGCACATCAACGCAATACAGGTATTGTATATAGAAATATCAAGTTCTAGAGGACGGCAAGGATAATAACCTAAAGAGTGAGAGACCGATTGTGTTTCTAAAAATCCAGGCATGATGTAGTCACATGAAATAAACTTCATCCTGTATATTTCGGTCGCCAATATTACCTCCACGAGTAACAAGCAGCCTACTGGAATCTAATCAATTGATAAAAAATCAAAATCAGTCAACTCTACGTAGAACTAGACTGGCATCGCAACGCTTTTGGCATGGAACATTCAGGACCTGTTTTACCTTTTATTTGGTGCACTTTAGTATTATCAAGTTTCATTTAACTAAATCCGTACTTTTAGTACATGGAAAACGTCGATTTTAGATGAATTTAAAAGAAATTACCGGCCAGATTAATCGCATACCTTCCATCGATTAATCGGTAATCGGCCGATTATCAAAATCACTAATCGGTACACCCCTAATTGATTATATTTCAATTAAACATCAAAGTGATGTATTTTGAAATACTTTTAACCGATGAGACAATCTTCAAGGACAAGACAGCGCCTGTTCATTAAAAATTCACGCATTTTATAATTCACTGTTTTGTCTTTGAAAGTGTGTGAATGCCAACTGCTTTTTCTGAACAATGTGATTTTATTCAAAGACAAAACCTTCCGTCAAAAGTAAAATCTGTTTTGTGTAAAATGGTTGACTATAATAAATAGTCGCATTTATAGTATACATCTTGAAGAAGGAAGGACATGCAAGCGTAGGACAATAGCGATGCATTGATCGGGATGCGTCACTGCATTGTCATAACATCACTTATCACACCTCACAGCGCCGTCTCCAATGTCATTGCTCGTTTGGCACGCTCGATGTGCTTTACACCTGCTGTCAGCGCGTTTGCCATCCTTCACGACTGCGCCTTGTGCATATTTTATTGATCCAAATTCATTTGAGATTAATTGCAAAATGAGTTCTTAGATGGATGTGCACATGATATATTGCGGGTTAGATATATCGTATGGAATTTTACGCTTTAGTAGAGGTGCTTGTGTCATGCAACTTACTAAGTGAGAACTAGGGTAACTATGAATTACGTAGGCCTACTGTGCTTTCGAAACGAAAGAGTTCTAAGCTGAGTGGCAATATTTTCACATTCAAAGAGTACTAGAATTTGGGACTCATTTCTTAGTGGTAGTTTCTGGTCAGGTTCAGACCACATTAAAGGTTCTTTGTTTTATATTTTGGCCCAATGGTAGCCTAGTCCTTATATGGACTGACGACGCTTTCCCTAGTATAGCCAGATTCGTATTCCTTGAGTTATAGCCTATCACCTTTCAAATGTGCCTTGAGATACGACAGACTGAGTCTCTGATTACCTGCTGATCAATTTGATTCCACTTAGTATGTTTTACCAAAAATTCCAATAGTCGCCAGAACCAATTTGTCGACTAACAATTTGATAAATGCATATTTTATACATATATATACATGTATAACTCTAATATACCGTATATGTATGAGCACTCGAGCGCAGCAGAGTTCGTAGCTCACATTTCCCACCATCAGATGCAGTTAGGTGCGGTCATCACTCCAAATGGCTCCTCTGATAAGCAATTTCATACAATCGTCCCGATTCCTCGATGTAAAAAAACGATCAATGAATTTCTTGCCCAGACTTCAGCCAAAGTCGTCTATCTTTGAATTTTAATCGAACAGTTGCTTCGTCCTACCAAACACCACGTAATCACTGATTCCTCTAGTCCACTATAGTCTCAGTTTTTTGTGTCGTTCGGACAGATTAAACTTCGACAGTCTGTCTCTTACGACTGAAGAAGTTCAATTCTATAAGTCATCTCCAAAAAGGATGTCCTGTAAAGATTTGAACCGTCTGAAAGCTCAGACAAGGAAGTAGAGCGATCATTGATGACCTGCGAGGAGTCAGCCTCGGTCGGCCTCGGAGTCAGCATCGGATGACCGATGTGATTTTGAAATCATCAATTTTAAACGCAAAAGTAGGGTATGACTGCATGTGGAATAACACGAGCACAAAATGGAACGAAAAAAGAGAGAACTTTATTCGTGTAGCCCATGAGTCTTCGTGATCACAGCATTCAACACATGCTTTAAAGTAAGCGAGTTGTATAGGTTTCTGACGGTAACTAAAGGATTTTGATCTAATGACCGCTCTTTGTTCAGCTATGTATAGGGAGTTCCTGAATCGCGCAATTCGTAGACCAGTGTCTGCATTGCATGTTGTTGCAATTACTCGTACATCGCATTGCAGCGTAGGTGTTCAATGATGGGAAGGGACGCAATGATTTTGATGGTATCGGCGCAGTTCTGCTCTGGAAAAATTATTCGAAAAGAGGTTCGTTCCACACGCTCGATGATAGTTCTTTTGTGTTGGATAAATCGAAAATGCACTTTGGTGTCAAATGTGAAGATGAAAATTACCACATTTGTCAATAAATTTATTCTAAAAATAAGAAGTCACGACGTTTCGGATGATGCTACAGCCATTATCAAGTGGAAAGGTTAAGAAATCAAGTGATACTTTCCACTTGATAATGGCTGTAGCATCATCCGAAACGTCGTGACTTCTTATTTTTAGAATAAATTTATTGACAAGTGTGGTAATTTTCATCTTTATAGTTCTTTTGTCTTTAGAAATGAAAGAAAACTAAGCTGGTCACAGAGGCGGCTCGTGACATTTGGTCCAGGTGGGGCACGAACATAAAATTCTCACAAAGTCATATGCAACAGTATAAAATGATCCTATTTTGTAAATGAGAAGCATTGAATATGTTAACTACATGTTATCCATGTATATGTCATTGCATTTAGTCACATGGTTGAAGCAACATTTTGTCTATCATTCAGGCTTTGAATAAACATTACAAATATAGTTTATTACGAATTATTTTGAGCTTCGTTCAACGCTTTACAGGTACTCTATAGGCATGTGTGTCAAGAAAAGTGAGGTTAGTATCACGTTAGGTGTTTAGCAATTTTTTTCACTTAAATGTTTCAGATCGTGTACACCTCTTTCAGTCCACGTCCTATCGCTTCCATCGGAAAGAAGCAAACAAGGAAAAGCGTTGTCTTCTTCTCGCTTGCCGTGAACCACTTTATCTTCGCACACCATTCTCGGTGAAAGGTTCTTGTGATTCTACCGTCCGTCTGAGTTCTCAATAAAAACCTACAGGATTCATTCAGCGAATTTACGAGTTACGACGTACTAAAAAAAGATAAATCTCATGTACCGACCGGTATTACTGTGGGTATTATATATTTATTCATGGACTGATTGCTGATGGTAAATCAGACTAATATTTAAAGTGATTGTGCTAACCTCACATCACACTCTCAGTAACAGGGAATCACAAAACGCTGTCCTTGCATTGACGGTGTTAACCAACAGAAGCGTTAGGGCTCCCTCTCGAGTGCCCCCATTGTCTGACCTATTCATCGCGTGTTACTTCTGCCTGTTCGCTCAGATAGTGAAATGAACATGAGATGAACTGCGCTAAAGTCATCTCAATCTCGATGCTTGAGCGCGCCCTTCAGTCTTGAAAACGAGTAATGAATTTCGTTAGCGGTTTTGTCGCACAAGTAGAGTAGATGTGGATGAAGGTACATGAAATTTATGATCAAGAAATATAGTGTAATACTGATGTTAAGGTTATTTAAGTTAGACAACATCTCAATAGATGGAGCACTGCCTCACCTGCCTAAATGGACGAGCCGACAATGCTGGTGCAGCATATTCGAAGATGCAGTAGTCGAGACAGAGTGTAAGAATAAATAAGAATAGTATATAAGAGAAGCAGTCGTGTTCGTGTCGTGCAGCTTTTCTCAAGCCCCTAGTCTACTCCGTACATACTGTACTTATTCCACGCAGCGTCACACACGCCATGGACCTGAGTAAGACACGCAAAATGAAAATCGGAAGTAAAGTAGGGATATGGAAGCAATGAATCTTTTCCACTTCACGTCTGCTTCAAAATCGCTTTCGCTTCCTCCGCCTCCAAAGACAGGTTGTAAATAGGCGATAACGAAGTGTAATGTCACTACAAAAAATGAGTAATGAAAACTTTCATGTGAAATCCTGTACATTTAAACTTCAAATTTAAAATCTATTGAGTGTGTTTGCCAGGAGAAATTGTAGTCGGTTGTTTTCATGGCTTTCACCCTGCTACTAATAGAATACAAGACTTCTACTGCTGCTATTTCATCAAGAAAGTAAGGTAGCATGCTTTTACCAGAGGCTTCTGACCGAGCATCAAGTCGCCAATGCAAGAAAGTTGTCACACCCTTAGCTTGCATTGGTTGGGGACAAAAAGAAAGAAACATGCAGCAACATTGTGACTGTGTGTGCACTTTAAATACTGACGAGACATGTATGTGATCCAGTGTCTATGGGAATCGTACAAGTGGACTTTTGATGAGGAGTCAGTGGGTACAGTATTCCAGGAAATTGTGCAGCATATGAGCTACATGCATGAGTGTCTGGTTAGCTTGGAAACTAAAAAGGAATCACGTGTGGAGAGAATGTGATATAAAAGATTATTCTTTGTTGGTGCCAATTTATAAATAACTTGAAAAAATGAAAAATTCATCGATGAAGGTGCAGCAATCAAATGGATGCGCCCCGGTTTATGTGTACAGAAAGATCGTATTCTTACTTCAACAATTTTGTGACTTAAGATTTTTTTAACTTATATTTTCCTTTTTACTTATTGTTTTCTTTTATTGTTATTTTCTCATTTCCTTTTCCTTATGCATCTCTTCCATCATTATTTAAACATTTTTCCATAATTTTACTGGTAGTCATGTAATCTATCACCTTGCTAAATTTCAATTAATCCATTTTTTTTGTTTCTACGTGATGATTGTAAAGATAGCGGATTGGATCTCTATGATGGGTGTCACATGATATCGTCCTAACATTGCCAGATCAATTTTGCAATGAGATTTGCTTGCAATTTATGTCACTCTAAAGTTCCGTTGCATTGCCTCTTAAGAACGGACGAAGCGCCAGCAGTATAAAAGAATTACATAATTAAATTTTTCATATGTCTAAGTTATTTATAAAATATTTCAACACAGTTCAGTTACAGTAATTATTCAAGCAGTCGCTGCTTGGGTGTGCTGAATTCATAGAATTCTGTAAGTTGCACTCGCTCTGTTCTTCAGTTCCAGTGTTCTATGATTAACAAGTAGGATACACTTTGATGCGCATATTTAGACAGACAGGTGGTTTACACAGACACGATAAGCTGAGGACAAATGAGGTTAGGTTCAAGGTAAATGCCGCTTCAAGTGCAAATGTCATCAGTTCAAAAATAACATGTGATCAACCGAAAAAATGGATTTATGTTGATCCCTACGCTGAACAGTCCACAAAAATGTCTAATTCATGCCAGAAATCTTTGACCGTGAAAGCAAAGGAAGCTTTAGCACTTTTCATTTCTATATGACATCCACGACAGTTTAAAACTCTTATCAGCAAGTAGAAAAATCAGTCTCCCGTCTACAAAAGTTGAATTCTTTGCAACCATATCAGAATGTAGAAACTCTTGCCAACTTTATGCATCCGCAAAATAAATAGTGTGTATATCAATAGTTACAGAAATAGGAAAACGAAATTTCATAATTCTCTATCACTGTTAACAAAATGGTCCGTATTGAAGGTGTGAAAGGGTTCGTACCCGTAGGTCCGGAGAGTCACTATATGGGACCATCTGTATTACTGTGGGATCCTTTTTGAAGGTCCAAGGGGATCCATATAGCATAGAATTAGACAGGTCGTCTCTTCTTCTGTTTGACTAGAAGGGAAGCATTGGAACATGTAACGTAAATGAAATGGCACAATCTCTTGACTAAATACCATAGCAATCGAACAATGAGCAGCCAGTTTAACATTTAACACGCCAAATGTGTGAAGTTTCAGTGACTGTTATCAACCGGATCACGCATCAAAGAGACACAGACGATGTCAAGTTCTACAGAGAAGTTTGTGAACGTTTTTTCATGCGCCTGCTAACCTTTTTTTAAAATGATCGGAGTGCCAAACATTATCGAGAGAACTTTTGCGCAATGATCTGAATTCTTCGAATCTGAAGGAGTCGTGGCGATCGGAGCATTTTGAAGGAATTCAGAGCAATCCGCAAGCGACGCACGACTATTTCTCCTATCTCTGTAAGGTATTAAAAATTTCTTTTTGCGCACTTATTAAGTTCCTGCATGTGCCATCTTTTTGAATCAGTTTGCACTTCTAGCAAAGTGACACGGTTAAACAATCTAATTCTGTGCCATATATTGACATACAGGATAAAAAAGATTTAATGACTTACAGATTTATGGGTCGACTAAATGGTCATACTATTTTCTACTTACCTTCAGATCCCTACCCATACCGAACTAGTCGTATTCTTCATTTTCCACCACTTAAAAAGAAGACAATTTGCATTACAATTCCTCGGTTGATTTGCAAAATGTTTTCAACTAAAATTACCAAGGATGTTCCTTTTTTATACAGATCTTTCCAATTCTTATAATCATTTGATAATTAAGTATTTTATCCATAATAAAATGAGCCTTATTAGATGACTTTGTCTGTCATTTCAATTTTCAAAGGAGGTATAATACGGACCTCATCCAGATGTTATGCGGAAGTGCCACTGTATAACAATTCTTCTTTGTAGTACTCTAATAGCTAGTTATTTTCTTGTCATTTCTGGACAAACCATTTACAAAGAACATGCAATTCAGAAAATGTGTCTGATGAATTTGGACATTTTTATACCCTTAATACGAACCATTTTGCCTAACAGTGTACACTAGGTGACATGCCACGCTCAATCACGAGTAATTCACGCGTGAACCACGCGTAATTACACATGACCCCAAACATCCGTGGCTATGCGGGATATTGCTGCAATATCTGTTATATAGCCTAAGTTAGTATAGTTGGCAGTCCTGTTATATAGACTTTGCGTCTCATGTTTCTGCATGTATCAGAGGCTAAACAATGTGATAGGACCTCAATTTCATGCTCTGGGAAGACAGAACATGCTTAGCGGTTCATCCGTGGTTCAAGCGGTAGCGCAGACAACCGTAGACGACGCGCAAACTATAAACGCTCGCCCGCGCGTATTCATAAACATTTCCCATGTTTTAACAGCATCAGATCAAGTGATTTCTGACTCTTAGTGCAGCACGTACACTCTAAAAAATTTAGGCGTTATATCCTAACACGAGAATTGCAAAAAAGTTTCCGTTATACTCGCGTTATACCTGCCGTTATACTCAATGTGACGTTATACTTTTGCAATTCTGGCGTTATACTGACGTTATACCCATGTTCGCCGTATAACGCCAAATTGGCGTTATTGTAGGTGATCAATTGAATCAGAACAAAGATTACATTCGGTATATTTATTGAATGTGTACAATTAGTATCAAACAAAAAATACGACATACATAAATACATGCAGGGAAGGATACAGCTTAGACATACCGACCGTTTCATAAATCATTGCACAAAAAATGAACACTTTTTTAAACGTAATTTTCTCTTTGAAGTCGTTATTCAATTTTGATAAACTTCATATCATATGAAACCTTAAATTCCAAAGATTAATTTGAGCTGTACTATAAGTTCACACATAAGTCATGCATAAGTTATGGTCAGGTCACACACAAGAAAATCGAAAGTTTTCTTTAACACAAGTTTTCACCATGAAGATATGTTTTGATGAAAACTCGAAGACTGCATGATCTATTGACAACGTTTCTCATGTCGTTTTTATTTTATGATAGGATGGATCCACAAAAATGAGGATCAGCTATGATAAATTGACAGTAAAATCATTGCTCAAAAACATCGAAGACGTTTTATTCATTGATGACAAAAGAGGATCAGCTATGATAAATTTACAGTAAAATCATTGCTGAAAAACTCAAAAACATCGAAGACGTTCTATTCATTGATGACAAACTCAATTTCAAAAAGATTATACCAAGTAAAAGATATCTTCAGCAGAGCGTTGATGACTGGTCAGTAGGATTTGAAATTGAAAATTCAGGTCAATTTATTTACTAAAGACTGGCGTCATTCATCCATCGAATGGTGTACAGCGCTTCGCTACAGCTGATGTGACTGACAGGCCACCATAGATAGAGGCGACAAGACAACTTATTAGATATGATAAACAATATCAAACAAATTCTTAGTATTGTACATCACAATGGGATAAGTTAGAAGTATTATTATCGCATCTCTGATTGAGTAGCATCATCTCAACTGAACAAAATGAATCACCATGTTTGCAAGTTGCAATATTTGACAGTGATGAAATTACATTTGATAAGATTTTTCAAGTTTCCGATTTGCGCAACGATTAATAAAACGGTCTGTATGCTATTAAAAAATACAACTTAGGACACAAAGTATCACAAACCTAAGCGTTTGATAAAATTTCTCACTCTGAGATTTATATGGATATTCAACTTTCAGGATTGTCTCTTGAAAGAAGCCCATTATCTGGGCGAAAGCACTAGGATAATGTAAATCCAGCAAGTGATACACTATAAGAATGACGGCGACCACCAAATGAGATTCATCATTGAAACTCGCAGCCGGATACTCGCACACATTCCTGGAACGCACTGCAAACCTCGTATCGGAGAGCAGGATTGTGGTCCGAATTTGGCCCGGTGCAGCAGAGCAGCTTCCATATCTTCGTCCTGCAAAGGAATTATCAGACTTTATTTCAACCATAAATGATCTCAACTCCACGAACAAATAGTAATCAGATGTAACAATTATCAGTGAACATATGAGCTGTGAAGCTGTCATGTGTTATGTGGGTACAGAAGCCTATGTCATGTATGAGAGTTCATCAAATGACATCTGATTGGAATGATGATATCTCGTAGGACTGTTTTTCTTATATTTTCATGACAGAGCGAAAATCTACCGGCCCTTCGGGCCGCACAACTATAACATTTGAACTGTAGGAATACACCATTGCACTAAACTCAATAGAAAATTAGGAAATCCAGTAAATTAATAGAAGCTAATTCATAACACATTATTGAATATCACCTTGCTTGATCGCTAACGCTTGTATATTAGATTTAGTACAATTGTTGATATATCTCATGGGAACTAAGTAAAAAAGATAGCAATTCCTATTGATTTTGATATCCTATTCCTTTTTGATAAAAATATAATTCAACTATAACATGACTTTATTGTTCTCCCCGTTACAAAAATATTAGATGAAATTGTGCATAACATTATAGTTCATAAATATTATAGTTCATGTTATCTAAAATAAAGCTAAAATTATTTGTTTAGCCGCATCGAAATAAAAAATGCATCAAGCATTTTGATATTTTTGAACTTAAAATGAACAGCTGAAACCATGTGTTTTCACTAAAAATTTATGGACATGTATGAATATCATGAATGTTTTATAAAATTTCCTTCGTTATGTAAACTACTTCGTATAGGAAAATTTGATGCAAAAACTCTGATTAATCAAAATGTCATCGTCAATTTGAAAAATGATATTTGATGTTTAACACTAACTTTTGATGTGGAATCTCTCAACTTTCAAAACATATTGAAGAGACTGATACCAGCATTGCCACCAGTATGCATAGGCTATTCCTGTTTCCTAGCAAAGCTAATGTTCGCGACAAATCAACCTAAAGCACGCGGGAAAAAATCATAAAAAACGCAGAGACATCTCTCGACCGAGCAAAAGAAGGCGCGGTGAAGTATACCCCAAGGAGCAAATGCAATCAGCATTCCGTGGTCAAAGAAAAGAGTGCCGACCATGTCAAACAAATCCACAAAACTGAAAAGATTCCAGTTTCACGCTTTCATGTTCGGGTCAGCTAAAAAGATGCAAAGATGAGAAAAACTAATACTGACTATATTTTGTGATATAAATCTTTGACAACATAGGTTCAATATTATAGCAGTTACGACAATTCAAGTAGTCGTTATGCATAATAAATATGCTTCGACAATTCCTGAATCCACCACGATAAATTGCAGCTCGCGTTAAACTCTAACGGCAAAGTAGCGGGAAGATATTTTAACGGCAAGTATAACGCGATGATATTAGTACGAGTATAACGCCAGAGGTCCTAATATAACGCCAATTGAAATTATCTAACGCCAACTGGCGTTATTTTGGCGTTAGATTTTTTATAGTGTATGTACGCGGGTAGAAGAATAGAATGTCCTTAACCAAGGATGTTTGGGGCTTTCCGTGATTACGCGTAAACCACGCGTGGCATGTCACCTAGTGCATGTACATTCGCAAAAAAATGGTGTCTATATCCGTAAAAACAGAAATTAGAGAACGAAATTTTGTAATTCTCTATTACTGGACTAAATTACAGGATTTCCTAACTACTTTTGGATTTGGCAAAGATATTGCATCAAATGAATTTTAAAAATTTATCCGCAATGCATTTAGGAGGAGAACATTAGTATTCACATTTTATGCATTGTTTGACTATGAATCACACATCATTGCAATAGAATGTCATTTATCATCAATTTGATTTCTGTGAGAAAACTGAAAGAAATTTTGCATTGCGTTGAAGAATTTAGAATGTAGTTAAATGTAAAATTATGATTAAAATTACTGAAACAGAACGGATAGCGCAACAAGATGCAATTGTGTGGATCATTCTCAATATACATGTATATGCACTGGTGATTCTAAGCCGGGGTGCCACATTGTTGTGGCAGAATGCTCCAGGGGTGCTGTCTACTTCATGGGTCCGGCTTGTAGTGCCGCGTCGCCATTTTTTGCAATGAATAGAAATAAAGATATTTGGAAAATTAAACTATGAAATACATGTATTGACCTATGACTGCATAATTTCATCGTTTGTCGAAAAACTACTCTCCATGGAATGTGATGGTGAGCACCTGAGGCTTATGTGTATGAAAATATTCAGACTGTATTCATTTCATAAATGTAACTTGTACTTCTTCAAGCATGCAGCACTTCAGAAAATGGACCTTCTGTGCTTCTATTAATTTTTCTCAAGGACAGACATCTGAATTTGCATTTGAACTTGTCCAAGCATGTTGTAATGAGCACTGAATACAGTTTTACTTTAGAATATTGATAAATAAAGGGAAATGAGTTCGTTCCCGAAATTCGACAGAAAGCTTAATTCACATTGTACAGATGACAATGAATCCTACGTCACCGGTTCACATTGCGGGCAATAATAAAGAAAATATAACAAAGAGCATGAGAATGGCACAAATAATTTATTAGATAAGAATCAGGCGCGTCGCCAAAAAATTTTTTCGGGGGACCAGGTTTTTTTGTGACGTAATTGCTATTGCGTAATAGTGCAAGTGAAGCAGCATGTTACGTAATCGCATCATTTTGCCACAAGACTTTACCATTATACAGAAAAATAATTATATCTTCTCAAACTTTATATGATGATTATGCAATATGATTACAGACAGAAACCATAATGGCCTAATGAAAAGTCTTCGAATTGAGGTTACTCAAAGGGTCTCTAATTCTTTGAACTCTAATTTTAGATTTACATGATTCCGGCTAATCCAATAACAGAAAATTGGGTTTTGATTTAGGGTTTTAACTCACTTCGGAGATCGTTAGTCTATCATTCTATACTTCGTTTCTGAAGTAATCGTCTTGAAAGAGAGCAGTGAAACACATGTATACAGTGGATCATTCCCTCGAAACTTTGCAGGCCTGTCTGCCAGATTCATTATACATATATGAGCAAGTCATCTTCTGACTAAATGAATTCCGGATTTTAGTAAATATTCCGATATGCAGTTCTTGGTCGAAATCCCGCTGCGCTTACAGATGTGAACGTCATTCGTCAAGTGTCTGTCGCATTGCAAGCAACAGTTATCAGCTAATATGCGACTTAAGAAATTCGTCATCAATTAATGTTTACAATTTGCAATGCGCGATCGGAGGAGAGATTTGTAGGGATTGACATGGAATTCTATGGGATTCCATGACAATCTAGAATTCCATGGGATTGACGACCATGTCTACCTGTGAAATACATTAGCAAAATATAGTGAAACAGCTCAATTATTCAAATCATGTCTAGGGACACATGTTTCTGAATGAGCGTTGTGTGAAACTCAAGCAAGCGTCAGTCATTACGAGAATCAGTACGGGCCCAGCGCCCTATCTCTCTCAGTCACCATTCATAATCTGTGTAAACAAAACAAGACGGAGATTTTATGTAATCGGCTCTTGACGCCCCTGATAAGAATCATGAATCTTTATCATAAGCAGTCGTGCATGTACACCATTCATTGTGCAATAACTAATCGTATACGTGGTCGGTCTTGTTAGACCATTGCAGGAGTACTGTACATGTACGCATATCACTATTTATCCCCACTACATATTTCTGAAATCATGGATTTTGCTAGACATTCGTGTTTAACTCTGTCGTCAGTTGGTAACATCAACTATTGCGCATTAGTAGGTGATATAATAATTTTGCGTCTTTACACTGATCTGTTGTGTTTGTAATTGTGTTTGACATAGTTAATTCAACTAATTTTGGATAAATGTTTTGGCATCGGTAATCACAAGCACATTTACAGGAGAAGCAGATTATTCGCGTTTAGAAAATCTCGGACCGTAATTTGAGTGAAGAGACAGTTGAAAAATGACCTATTTCACACGCCTGTCATAGCGATGAAACCACAACAATGCTTACTATAAAAGCGGTCAATCATATGCAATGTTGTCCTCTGTGTGTAATTGATTACTTACTTTCTCAATTATTTTCATCCTTATTCAGCTAAACTTCAAAGAGCCATTTCTGAAATGAAAGTAGGCAAATAGGCTTTACATGCATGATTTCAGCAGGATGATTGGACACTGATTGAAATTCAAATAGTGAATGGAACTGATCCACAACAAAGAAGTAAAAAAATCATCTTATAACTTTAAGTCACTCTTTAAAATTAACCAAAAACTGTAAGATAATTTTTGATGACTATATCTAAACGCGGAGAAAACTACCATTGTAGTTAAATCCTCAAATGCAGCGAACCGGAACCATACGACCTTTAACCATAGCGCACCCTCTTACTACAACTGTCATATCCTTCATATTTGGAAGCGGGTGGAGCCTCGCTGGCGGTCAGCGTAATCAAAACCGACCGGTTGGTGTAGTCAAAGCCGGAACTAAGCCGGCGCGTCTCTGTAGCCTACTAATTAAGACTGACAGATGATTTTCTTCAGGTTCTATCTAAATTGATCTTCTATCGGGTAATTAGACAAATATTCGTGGTTTGATGCTGTTTTACGCGTATGAAAAAGATTCAGCAGCACACGTAATACCTTATTCAAGATATGGAATCATTTTAAGATAGTCTAGAGAACACATGATTCTTAAAAAATCATTTATGCTGCAGTATGCCATTCCCGAATCTCTGTTTGAGATCTAGTACGGATCACAACTAGAAATGTGAAAATTTGTAGATTTTTAAAGTTGTCTATGGATCAGTACTTAGTCAGCAACGACGTGCCCTTACTGCCGTCAAGCCAACTATGAAAGCTTCGTAGCACCCATTTCAGGGAATCAAATTGAATCTACATTCATAATCCTCGAACAAAATCAGCCGTGAATTCAGTAATGAATGGAAATATCACCCAAACTTATCGATGTACTTCCAAAATAGTTGTGTCCTTGAACACAGAACAGTATAGTCCCGACATAGCGGAAAAACAACAAAAATTAATGAATTTTCCGCATGCGTTGTAAGATTATTACTAGAACCTAAACTTCTTTATGATCTCCAACTTTCAGTAATATTCTATGTCAGCCGCTTTGAATAATGATTTGAAGAATAGATTTCAAAAAGCGGTGTGCAATGTTTGCGTCATAAAAAATTATGTAATCGTACTCCTTCAATGTTGCAATGCTATATTAATTGGCTAGACAATTAATTCTAGGACGAATGTCGTCAATCGTCGACAAAAACCTAATTAGAATAACTGGCCGGCGTAATGAGTGGTCGGCCGGCGACCGGCTCCAAACCTGGTATCCTTAACTGTAACCAACCGCAACCGTGAGATCCTTACCGTAACCGACTGCACAGAATGCTGCTGCATCTTTAGCCGATTGCAACCGTTAGACCATCAGCAGTAACAGACCGTTGCCGAGAGATCTTTAGCAGTAACAGACCGAAACCGAGAGATCTTTAGCAGTAACAGATTGAAACCGAGAGATCTTTAGCAGTAACAGACCGAAACCGAGAGATCTTTAGCAGTAACAGACCGAAACCGAGCGATCTTTAGCAGCAACAGATCGAAACCAAGAGATCTTTAGCAGCAACAGACCGCATTCGAGAGGAAATATCTTAGTAAACTGTATCGAACCGCAACCGTTGGGTCTCGTTGAGATCTTCAACGATAGCCGACTGTATCCGAGATGTCTGTAACTGTCTTGTTATTTTCAACGCTAAGTGTGCAATCTTTAACTGCAACTCACCGTACATGAAGCTGAGCAACTGATCGCTACCATGAACAGCTGCCGACTTTAATCGCAAGATCTTAAACTGTACACACAAGCGAACGCAACCGACTGTAGCCGTAGAAAAATAAACTGCGTTTGGTCGTTGGTCGACAAGAACTTACACTATGGTATATGATTTAGAGGACAGGCCTCAATATATAAGCCTCAATAGCAACGTACATGTGTGCGTCAACTTAAATTCCTTTCGTAAAGCGATGTCACTATCGATGCAAATCAATATTGAATGGAATCGGTTGTAATTCCAATGCAAACTTTCAGAGATTTGTATTCCAAAATGTTATTACCTTCGTATTTTCCTACCAAACGTTACTAATTGAATGCAATAGTAGTAGAATGTATCATTAATTCCAATCTCACAGAACGTAATCATAGTCTAACTGCGTTAGGATATCTATAGTCCAGGACATCCAGGTATATAGAAGTTTATGCAGAGGTTGCCATCTTCGTAGGCAAAGGTAAGCAATGATCCGACATTTACGTCCAGGCCATTCAGACACTTCTAATGCGGAATGGCAAACCACCGTTTGCATTACTTTGACATTGCTATGCTGTTCATGTAACTATTTTTATTGTTTTATGTGCCTTTTAGTGCTTTTTGTGCAAAAATATTGTTTATTATAATTAGAGTAAATACAGACATAACAATCGTGCCAAATTTCTGTGGGTATTGTAATCGACTATGAAATTAAGATGCTTCAATTTAAATTCTTGTGCAAATTGATAAAACCTGCATTTGAAACCTACATTATCTTGGTCACTGCCTAATTATAGAGCACAAGACATTGGCAATAGATGGAAATCCTGTCTCATTTAAATATTCTTTCGTGGAATAGATTTCCGTTGACTAATCAAAATTGCACACAACTTACCTTCCATTGACTTGCATGGACATCCAATTAATGCCAAGATTGACCGCGATTAAGCCAGACTAATTCTCTTATATACAACAGAGCACAAGGTATTTTTATACAAATTTACAACTGAACGAAATTTGGCAATTCGACTTTGGCTTCCAGCTGCTTCCCCTGTGTAGGGATTATTCTAGGCATAAGATTCAATGATTTTTTTAGTCATAACTAAATATGGGGAAATCAGTTGTTGGGTAATGCGAGTATACAGCAGAACAAGCAAGTTTTTGATTAGATACGATGAATCTGTTTGCCCTATGTTTAATGACAATCTAACTGAGTTTCTTACTCTATATTTTCCTTAAAACAGTAGGGCATAATGAATTCTTGAAAGAGTGCATGTGAACTTAAACTGCACGCAGTAAAACCATCTAGATATATCTGTAAATGCGATTTGCATGTAAACGCTCGGTACCTGAGTTCTGCTCTCGTGATTGGCGCAGCATGCTGCTGATGCGTCATGAGAGGTACCGACGGAACTGGATATTTGGAACAAATATTTGGAGAATCATTTGTTAGTGATAACTTACATGCAGATTAAAAACTGCAGATCATTCTCTTAAAACGGAGGTACCTACGAGATAGACTTCCCATAGAACACTCTTGACTATATGCACAAACTACGTTCAGTGGGCCTTTATTTCTTATGGCACCTGATTTTGCCGAAAGTGCTCCCAAATACCAAGCCTAAAGATTTTCGTTCCCGGTTGCTTGCCTAGGAGTAAGCTTTAGGGCTGTATTTATTTCAGTGCGCTTAATCTGTCTTTGCTTCACTCTGCTACGTCAGGACAATTGAAACTTCTCCTCTGTTCTCCTTGTCAACCGTGAGCCAGCATAAAACTTTCGAGGGAAAATCGAAATCCTTTCATTTGAATACAATTAACAGCATAATTTCAACATAAACAAGCTCTAACATTTGAAGCAATGCATCTGATCGACCTCATCTTCGAGACAGACTTAGAGAATCAGGAGCATATCATCTTGATAAATCATCGACTAAATCAAGTTATTTAGCGTGAGAAAATTTACTGAAACGAAGTGTCAGCTAAATGCCAGCCAGCTTCAAGGTGTCGAACCAATTTTCTTATCTTCTCTTTCTTCTGTGATTACGCATCATAGGGCTGGAACCGGCCGTCCCGCCCATGAAGTTTGAAGACCGGCCGTCCGGTCAATTTTCTTGGGCACATATTGACTATTAACGATGCATTCACTCTCTAGAAGGAATCGTTTGGTCAATTCAAAGAAAATTAGGAGAATATGTAATGAATGCAACATATTTGAAGAGATCTACTTACATTTTAAATGGCTCAATACCAATCACATGCGAAGGATGCATACCAAAATATTTTTTGGTGTATTTCTGTATCTATTAGTATGCTTTTCGTATGCTATTTTAAGTGTGCCATGCTTTGCATACTAAAGTCATACCAACACAATGTTAAAGAAAGCATAAATCATGTCCAAAGTATATGTTGATTTAAGGCCTTTTGTCATTAAAGATCACACTAATGTTACTACTATTCTGTAAATAGTGAGATAATGACATTCAAGAGTCATACTTTCAATACTGAATTCGATTTTAATACACGTAAGTCTAAGGCATTTCATGAATAATCAATAAGTAGTCAACCATCAACAATTATGCATTATGTAATTTTGAAATTAAGCATATTATCAATCCGAAATAAAAACACATTATAATTCATAAACGCAAAAGTAGTTATGTTTGAGATATATAAGTCAACATGGTTGCACAAAAGAAATCGCTTGAATGAATTGATGTTTATCTACTTGGTTCATAAAGTAGAGGTAACTAAACGTCCTGTTAATGTTGCTAGACAATTAGCAACGACGTCAATCTCGAGGAGCGTAAACTAAACAAAAAATCTAATATACTTGAATAACCCACTATCAAAAAAATATATTCACGACTGGTATTACTGAAAAATGTTATTTGACAGTAGTATGTTATATATACTTATTTTTTGCTATGTGACTTAAAGCTGCTCATACGAAAGACACCAATTTGCATCGGGTCTCGTATATAAAACATACCAACAACTCGTATTTCAATGTAAAACAGCCAATCACAGATAGAATAGTTCGTATCGCTACATACCAATCACATACGAAAGTAAGTGAGATGTGGTATGAAAAAGATACCAGATCTCTGTAAGCATACCAGAATCTCGTATCAGATGTTAGTTTCAAATTGTATGTAATTTTGGTATATGTTTGTATGTAATTTTCGTATCCAGCGATTTACAGTGTAGTTAAATATCACACTATCAAAAAGAAATATTCACGACTGGTATTACTGGAAAAAGTTATTTGACATTAGCATGTAATATATATTTTTTTGCTATCTGACATAAATCTCTACATACGAAAGACGCACAAATGAGGACAAATACGCATCGGGTCTCGCATATAAAACATACCAACAACTCGTTATTTCAGTGTAAAACAGCCAATCACAGATAGAATAGTTCGTATCGCTACATACCAATCACACACGAAAATTAGTGAGATTTCGTATGAAAAACATACCAGATCTCTGCAAGCATACGAGAATCTCGTATCAGATGTTAGTTTCAAATTGTATGTAATTTTCGTATATGTTTGCATGTAATGTTCGTATCCAGCGATTTACAGTGTATACGTATGCTATGTGACGTAAATGTTGCGAACTGTTTCTTAGACTGTTAAGAAATTGCTAACTTATGTATGTAATTAAACATACTTCATCTTAAATACCATTTTCTGAATCCTATATTCTAGCCTATATGAACTTATATTGCAGCAAAGCAAAAAAATCTAGCTCACCTTTCTTTTGAGGTCCACCCTCTTTCTGTCGACTTTTGAAATCATGGGACGCAGAAGTGCCGTTAACTCCTGCATATATGCAGAAGTTAACAAATCGGCTTACAAATCGACCTCAAAAGACGAAGGAGCTTGATTTTTGTTGTGCTACTATAATGATCATGACCTCCCGTCGTCTGATCGACTGTATGAATTTTGCACGAGTTGTCTATTCCTTAGCCTATCTGTCGGAAGATTGTTTTACATCTCGAATAATTTTATTACATGGAAAAGTCTACACTGTATATAAAACATGAAGGTTAGGTTGAAATGAATGATTGGCACAAAATCATTCGTTTTCGTGTGTGCAATCAAATTAAATGTATCGTATGAATCGTTAGGAATCGTTAAGCTAAGGTGCGAGGTCATACAGATGGTAATTCGCTCCTTAGGCAGCAACTTCCTGGCAATGTCACGTCATATTTTGTCGATTTGTAAGTTCCTATCTCCTTTTCCATTGTTGCAGCCTAACTTACAAAATTATAATTATGATCTTATATCATAAGTCACCTGATGATTTTTGGATGAAGATACTTTATAGTACACGCAGTAATTGGAAATATTCAGGAGAAAATGTTGTTGCAATCACTTTGAGTTTAATAATGACTATAGGTACGGCCAGTTCAGTTCGGTGGTTGGGCCGAACTTCGTGTTAGGCTCGGCAGTGTACTGGCTGGGCCGAACCTTAAATATTGAGATTCGTTGCATTCCTATAGTATCAAGGTTAGAATGGCAATAACGATGTGTGAGTTACACGATATAATTGCCTGAATGTGTCATCGGAAGAACGGCAACGATCGATTGTGAGGAGCAGAACATAAAATAGGTATTGCTGGATGCAGAAAGTCAAGTGTTGGAACTTGGCCTGATCATACGTTCCCTTTGCATTTGTATTTATATGAATTGAATGATCGAAATCAAGGTATATTGTCATTTTTTATTTTACAACACTGTAAAGGTGATTGATGTGATCGCAATGAATTGCAAAAAATATCATTGAAATTCAAATTTAATATTAATGTAAGAGAAGTATTCATCAATTCATCTTCTTTCAGACAAGGATGTCAGTCACACTGCAATACTGAAAAAAAACGAAGACATTGAATTTTCCCTTGAATTGCAGGGAGATCAAGGATTCAGAGGAAACAGAGGAGTGTCAGGCCTGGCAGGCAGGCGAGGTCCTCGTGGAAAGATGGGAAAGACAGGAGATATGGGCGAAAAAGGTATATTAGGAGGAGTCGGCTGGAAAGGCATCCGGGTAAGTCATCATCGCTATTATACAGTATGTCTTTAGTACGACATTTCAATTCAGCAGTTGCAACTCAAAATACTGTCATTTTAGACTGCGTCATGTAAGGAGCTGCAACGTTTACCGCATGTAGATCACATTTGTCAGCGTTCCAAAAAAGCTCGAATAATTACAATTATCTGAAGACTTCATTGAATTGATATGCTTTCGTAGGATGAATGCACAAAATAATTGCAAATGGCGTTATGAGCTTAACTTTGATCAAATATTACACATCACACTTGGTAGTGGTCCGTATTTCGTCATTTTCATCGGTACTTTGATTTGTATTTCTATTGATTATGGAATCAGAAGCCACCTCACAATATGAATGATAAATCAAGAATAATAGAATGGATATACAGAGCTACTTGGCGATAGACAGTGTCTTACAAATCAGAATCTCTTCTCAGCGTCTCTATCTCAACTTCTGTCATCATGCATCTATACATGTATCGAATATCAATGACATAGATGCAAACAGGTAGCAATTAGGAAATCAACAAAACTAAGTAGTCGGAATAATTGAAGTCTCGTCAGGCTGAATATTCGACCGAGAACATAGCAAATCTCGTGAATGATCATCTTTGTGTTTTAATCGGCAGACCGAACAGTTTATGGACCCGATGGCGAAGAGACGATGAAAAGAAAGTGACTTTTGATGGAAATACCGAGGGAAATGCAATCATGTAGTCAAATGTTTCATGTATAAGATGTAACAGGTGATGATTCAGAAGAATTTGCAATATTAAAGAATTTGATTGGATTAATTAGTAATCTTATATTACAGCAGTGGCGTAGCGTGCTTCAAACCGTTTCCGGGGCTAAAGTCAGTCTTGGCGTCGGTATACCTTATGCCATAAGGTACTTTGCAGCATATATGCAAAGTACCCGATGGGTTCTAATCTAGAAGTCACTTTGATGATTTCAAATAATGAAGAAGTTAAGGTATGCATCTGTAAACAATGAACGCATTTGTCAGACACACCGTGATTAGCCAGTCAGTGTGTGTAAGTGTCATTTGTAAAGAATTCCATGTCTTCGCCCGGAGTGAATCACAGAGATGGATTGATTCTCCATGGGTTGCATACAGTGGCCGCGACGAGCTGAAACGCGTCGCGAGCTGTTCTGGCGCGCGTGAACAGCACATTGATAGATTGGCTGAGTTGTCGATGACATCAACGAGCCATTGCTGATCATGTGTGGCTCGTGTTAGATTTTGGCCAATCGGTGCAATCTCGGCGACACTCCAGCGACTGCCCCTGAGAGAGGAAGAGAGATAAAACCACCGACAGTTATAAATGCATCCGCCGGAAAGATGAATAAAGACCTTAGATAAGATGTAGCGTTTGGTCACTGATGCACATTGTACATGATTAAAATATGTTGCGGAATATAGTTTAAAATACATTCGGGGCACTGCCCCGAATGCCAAAATGGACGCTACGCCCCTGTATTAAAGTGTTTACTTCTTTCAAATATACGAATTTTAGTTTGTCATGGATCAGACTGTAGTGTTCTCATTCTACAACAGGGTACGCAACCATTTCTTCCATAGCATTAAAGCCGCAGCCAACCACTGCCTCAACGTTAGATAAGACAACACGTAATTATATATCTAATTTTCACTAATTTTACGTACATACCGCAAATATGGATAATAATAATAATGCCACGATGTGTATTCGATCAAACTTGTGACAACTGTAATTCTGTACACGTACAATCCTACATGTAAATAGCGTTTGAATTATTGCTCGAAAAATATGAATACATCAAGTAAAAAAAGTACAAAATGGTGTAAAGTGATAATCCAACTCTAACAGTAATGTGGAGTATGCGAAGACGAAGAACTTGTTATTTTGAAACGATGAAGCAGTGTAGAATTGAACAGTGCAGATTTCCATAACATGAGTGGAACACTTTGCTCTTGAAATCAGAATGATTCAATATAACGCTAATAAATATGAATTAGGCTGCATGTTGAACAACCCCGTCCTGCACGTTTAAGGGGTTCGTTTCAAACATGCAGTATGCCAGTGATCTTTTGCTGATATGATGTGCCTCAAGTACGCCCAATGAAGGAATCACCTGGCGAGCTAAGGCGCCATAAAACCTTTCACCCCTGCTGCGCCGTGGGAGACAACAACGTTTGGATGTCAGGCTTCTACAGGATTGGCGCCTCGAACGAAAAAGGCTAGTCCGCGCCTTGGGGCGAATCAAAGGCTAAGGGAGAAACCCCTAACAGAAAACCTCCAACAGGTCAGCCAGGGCAGCGCTGTATAGGAGTATTTATTCTGACCCATTCGTTTATGGATTCATGCAAGTAAAGGATAAATCGGTGGAGGCTACCGCGTCCGGGGCAACCGACGCGCCAAAAAACCGGGCATCGGCGAAAAATATGCGAAGACCCGAAGAAAGAAAACTGATTAGGATGGCGACTTTGAATGTGGAAACGTTGTCGGGAAGGAGTGCTGAAGTAGTGGATTTTATGAAGAGGAGAAGGTGTAAGATTTTGTGTGTACAGGAAACGAAGTGGAAGTCGGATAGAGCAAGGATGCTTGGAGATGGGTTCAAACTGATTCATGCAGGAGGGGATGGAAAGTCTGATGGGGTGGGTGTGATTCTGGAGAAGGATCTTGTTGAGAAAGTGTGGCGTACGGAGAGGTTGAAAGGTAGGATCTTGATGGTTTGGCTAACGATAGGTTCGAAGAAAATGTGTGTGATGTCCGTCTATGCTCCACAAGTAGGACGGAACCATAGAGAGAAAAACGAATTCAGAGAAAAGGTTAAGGAAATGATACATTTAGTGGGTGAGGATGAAATATTTTGTTTAGCAGGTGATTTCAATGCGCATATCGGGCAACGGATGCAAGGGGAAGAGAGGAGTGTTGGTCAATTCAGATAGGGAGAGAGAAATGCAGAGGGCAGAGAGTGGGTGCAGCTGGTCGAAAGAAATGGGTTGGCCATAGTTCAGACGTTCTTCCAGAAAAGAGAATCGCACAAGATCACATACAGAAGTGGGGAGCGCAGGACCGAAATCGATTGGATTGTAATGAAACAGAACCAGAAGTGGAAGATCAAGGACTGCAAAGTGCTAGCCGGTGAACACGTGATAACTCAGCACAAACCACAGGTTGGTATACGGAGAGGCAAGAAAAAAACGAATGGGAAGGAAAATCATCAGGTGGTGGAGATGTAAGGGAGAAAAGTTAGAAGAATACGAAAGTGAGATCAATGATGCCTTCTGTAAACTGAGCGAAACCCCAAGTGGAATCGAAGAGGAGTGGGATCTGTTCAGAAAAGCATTCATCGGAGCAGCAGAGAAGGTGGTCGGAAGGACAAATGGAAAGAATGAGGGCCGTCGAAAACAGCAATGGTGGTGGAATGAAGAAGTCAGAAAGGTGACGAAAGAGAAAAGAACAGCCTGGAAGGAGGTAGAAAGCGTGATTGATGACAAAGCGAAGAAGGAGGTTTTAACACGAAAGTATAGGGAAATCAAGAACCAAACAAAGAAGGTAGTGGCACAGGCAAAAGAAGAGGCATAGCGAGGGCTGTATGAAGCAATAGAGAATGATAGAGGAAGAAAACAAATTTACCGACTCGCAAAAGCAAGGGAGCAGGAAGAGAAGGATGTAGTATAGAATAGAATAGAATAGAAAATATATTTATTCCCCAAACAAAATGAGTTTCATGCATCTTTTACAAATGTGAATACAAATTTTTCATGACATAACATAAAGACTGTCAATTGGAGAAAAGGACCAGATGACCCGCACATGGCGTATAAGGCCTGGCCCTATTTTTTGCTTACAAGAAAGAAAATGTATAATACGAGTACAGAATAATACAAGAACACGTGTATATTAGAATATATAATACGGGTATGTACATTATGCATGCACGCATAATTATAAAGCACATAGAAGGATATTTGACCTATTCATGCAGATCTATGCACATCATATCAAAAATAATTCATTTTATCTATCATTAGTGATTTTAATTTTTGCTTGAATTCTTTTGTTGTTTTAGCTTTTTTAATGTTGCTCGGAAGACCATTCCACAAAAATGGTATTCTAAATTTACTACTCTTTTGCTCTAGTGATGTACTAAAATATGGGATTTTAAAGTTTTCACTACGCCTAGTTGATTCTTCTAAATGGGTTTTGTAGTATGCTGGCAAGCTGCTATCATTGTATTTTATTTTATATGCGAGAGTCAGTAGCTCGAATTCATGCATAGTTTCCACATTCATATACTTTTCACTTTTGTAAAACGATATATCCAATGACTGTTTTTCCTTGCGGTATATTATCTTGATCAAGGTCTTATGTAAACGCTGTAGTTTTTTAGGTGACTGTTTGTTGCCACTACCATATGCTATTAAGCAGTATTGAATAGAAGGGAGACATACAGTCCGTTTCATAAAAAGTGGATCATCCTAAAATTTGACTAAATAAAACATAAGTATGATACAGAAGGCATTTTTCATGTTATTTCATGTCCCTAATATATTTAAATGTCCTTATATAATCTGATAAGCTATGATACAGTAACGGTTCTTAAGAAGCTAATATTTTGTGGCCCTACCCTTATTGTCAATGACATTACCAATTTGTCTAGGCATTGATTCGATGATATCGTTGATTTTTGACTGATCTAACTTTCTCCACTCTCTTTTTAACAGTGACGTAAGTTGTGATACGCCATCTGTAGGTAGCGACAAACGTTACGTTTTAGAATACTCCATACATTTTCTATGGGATTCAGATCAGGAGAACGAGCTGGCCAAGATAATGTCCTAAGCCCTAATTGAGACTTGCATAAGTTGACTCTACTACTCCTGTGACACGTAGCATTATCATCCATATGGCCAAGTCGAGTCGATCAGAGTTGATCTGTCATTTGGCCAATGTTCATTCGTAAAACATTCATAGCGTTCAGAATTCATGGTTCCTTGCTGTATGTGAAGTTCAGAGCGGCCGTCCAAATGCCAGCCCAAATCAGTAGAGTCGCACCACCTTGTACCCGGGGACGATGTAAATGTCTCGGTACCCTAGTTCTGGCAAGGCTGACACTTTGCCTTTTGTGAATGCGATCTCGTTATTGTTCATTTGTGCTTTGTATTGTTTTCAACGGTAAGAGATAGATTTCTTGAAAGCAATCAGGAGTGCTGCCAACACCACCGCAACGAAGTCAGGAAGCTATGGAACATGAAGTCCAGTTAATCACATGTAGCAGTTACATTATTGTTGATGAATAATGGTGCTATACTGGCTCTGATTGACCAATTTTCTTTATTTTTGTTTTGCTTGATAGATTTTGGCTTGTAGAACAACATATTACATAACAAAGGAAAAAAATGTAATTTTATAAGAGTGAGGTATGATTTTGTGTAACATTGCTAAATGAGGATCAAATTATCTACTACTTTTTTATCTATAACAGGAAAACAACTCAATATTCATGCTTGAAATTTCCAACAATGATATTAGTAAGCACAACTGACATATCTTCCAAATTTCAGAGAAATTCGTTCAAGTTTAGCGGAGTTAGACATAGTTGAAGTTAAGGCGCTGTTTAAGGGTGATCCATTTTTTATGAAACAATCTGTAGTTGTTCGTGTAGTACGCGTAATGTTTTTAATGGCATGATATCTCTTAGCTTGTATAATGTCGGTATAAATGTTTTCAATTTATTGATTATCGATGAGATATGATTATCAAATTTAAAGTTATTATCGAATTTGATTCCAAGAAATTTAGTGCTGTCTACTTGAGATGACTTGCAGTTTTCTATTGTCTAATCAAAATGGACATTTTTGACGACATCAATGACGAGTGTGGCCATCCAGGATGTAAGAAACTAGAAGGACTAGAAGGTAAGAAGGACTAGTGGCCATCCAGGATGTAAGAAACAAAGACGGAGTGATTGTTTCGTGTCCGCAGCATATCACGAAGGTGTGGAAAGAATATTTTCAAGAGTTGCTGAACAACGAAGGGCGCAGCGAAGTTGAACTTCCTTGTAGTGTGAGATCGAAGACGGTAGAGAAGAAAATCAAGACAGAAGAAATCAAGACCTCATTGAGAAAGATGAAGACAGGAAAAGCAACTGGCAAGGATGAAATAATGACCGAAATGTTGAGGGCAGCGGGGAATCCCGGTATTGAATGGCTAGCTAGACTTTTTCGGCTGTGCTATGAAAAAGGGGAAATCACAGAAGACTGGAGGCTGGGTTTGATTGTCCCCATTTGGAAAGGAAAAGGAAGTCGACAGGACCCTGAGAAATACAGAGGAATCACTATTCTAAGTCAAGTGATGAAATTGTTGGAGCGCATAATCGACGGAAGGCTGAGATCACAAGTGGAACACGAAATTTAAGAGGAGCAGCAAGGTTTCAGAAAAGGTAGAAGTACATCGGATGGTATGTTTGCGGTGAGACAGAAAATGGAGAAAACGATTGAAAGAGAAGAAAACATAGCGATAGGATTCGTAGATTTAGAGAAAGCTTATGACAGCGTCCCTAGACCCCTAGTGGTGGCAACCCTGAGATGGTTAAATGCTGGAGAGAAAGAGGTGATACTTATCGAAAAGATGTATGAAAGAACCTGAGCGGCAGTGATAGTTGGAGATAACATCAGCGAAGATTTCCAAATAAAAATAGGGCTCAGACAAGGAAGTGCTTTAAGTCCATTTTTGTTCATTCTGATTATGGAATTGTTGTCAAGGAAAAGCGAAGAACATGATGCAATGAACAAGATAATGTATGCTGACGATCGACCTAGCTGTGATAACGAAAGATGAGGTGGAGCTACAAGATCAACTGGAAAAGTGGGCGCAGAATTTCCAAAGGCATGGTCTGCGCATCAATTTGGATAAGACGGAAGTAATGTGGGTCGGAAAGGAGCCAAAGGACATAATTGTTGAGGTGCAAGGAATTCAGCTAAAGCAGACAAAGGGTTTCAAGTACTTGGGAGGTGTGGTGGCGGAAGATGGCCGGAGCGGAATGGAAGTGAATAGGAGAATTAGAGCAGGGGTCGGAGCCTATCAGAAAGTGGCAGGAGTGCTGGGAGACAGAAGGATCAGCAAAGATATCAGACGGAAAGTGTTAGAGGTGTGTGTAATTCCAGCAGTCACATCTGGTCTGGAAACAGTGGCGCTCACCAAAGATCAGCAAGATAGACTGCAAGTGTGCGAGAAGAATTGGCTGAGGAGGTTGTGTGGAGTGAAGTTGGTAGACAGAAGAAAACTTGCAGAAATGAGACTCGAAGTCGGACTGAAACGAACGATGACTCAGAAGATTGTGGGAAAGAGACTATCTTGGGCCGGACATGTGGTAAGAATGAATGAGCAGAGGCTACCCAGGCGAATGGAGCAAGAAATGAGTGTGCGATGAAGAGGAAGACCGAGAATTCGTTGGAGTGACTGTGTTAAAAGAGATTTCCAGAAGGCGGAGGAAGATTGGAGAAGTTGGAGAAGCGACGCAGAAGACAGAGTCGTATGGCGGAGAACTGTGCACAACGTGGTGGAAGTATGGAGCGGCTAACAATTTACTTGACTGTGTTTCCTGATATCGTTTCATGTGGTGTTACCCTGATGGTTTGTAGACTGTAGCTAGTTTGTGTTCCCATGAATTTTATGATGTATATGAACTGTCTCCTTTTTATCTTGTTTGTATGAATCCCCCCTACCCCATTTTTATGGGAGAAAGGGGTTGTTAAAATAAAAATAAATAAAAAATAAAATGTGCTATCAAGGCGATTTTAATTTTCAGGGTCGTAAAGGTATAAAAGGAGTTCCCGGTGAAAATGCCAAAAAAGTAAGTTAACAACGCATTGCTTTAAATAATCCGATACAAGTTAGAGAATGCCACCCTTACTTGTGATGTTACTTCAATATCCAGAAAAGACCAACTAGATGAGTTTTCCTTCTGTGAAGGAAAACTTAGCCCTGATAGCTACTTGGAGCGTCGCCAAGACAACTGGATATGTCACATTTATAATCATATTGGACGAGGAGGCACAATTTGACCCTTTGTTCGTGCATTTGAAGCACTTTGTATTAGTTAATGCACTTAATAGTGACTTGTTTTTACGTATTTCTAATTACGCTGTCAAAATAGTTTTGATTTTGGCCCATTGAAAAGTCAAAAAATGATTTCCATTCCGTAGCACTACATTTGCGAAACTACGAGTTCTTTATTTTCTTTAAATATTCTTTGGTAGTTTCGACAATTTTTATTTGATTTGAAATTGAATGTTGTTCATTGATCATATGACGTGACTCGAATAAGTATCAATGATTTCTAAGTGTTCTCAATTGCATGAATTATGTCTATCTCATCTACACTACTCATGAATATATCAGTAGTAGTTTGTGTGTGACAGAGTACAATTCTACAATTATTGCAAAACTTGCAACGCATTATTTTGTTGTTATGCTTATTCACATGCTTGAAGTGAATTGAATTGATAACTCATGGACTCAAATCCATAAAATACTGCACTCGTGTTGAAAGCAGCTGCTTTTCATTGAAATTAAAAAAACATTGGGAAAATTAAGTCTTTCGAAAACAGTACTTTTCAAATTAGGCAATGAATCTGACATTCCAGTTGACTAAATCCATCAATTTTCGGTGCGAAGCTTGTAAATACACAAAACCTAATCGTCGCAAAAGCCAGGTGAGGTGTGATAGTCTTAAGGGGGTGTCACACGATCCGATAAGTCGGACGGACTTATCTGTCCGACTTATCCGACGGACTTATCGGATGGGAAGAAAGGTGCCACACCATCCTACAAGTAGAACAGACTTGACGGTCCTACAAACTGATAAAACCTATGAGTAAGCGCTCCCTCGTTAATGAATCACATTGTGATCATGCCGTCGCTGCCACTCACGCCAAACTCACGCCGTTATCACGTGCACGCGAGGTGACATGGGCAACCAATGAGATAATGGAGTGAAGGTCAAGTATGATGAAAATATTCAACTCGTTGAATATCGCCATCCTACCAACTCATCAGACTTCCTACATCCGATCATACCATGTCTGACCGTGTGACACCCCTTCCGATAAGTCCGACGGATAAGTCCGTCCGACTTATCGGATCGTGTGACACCCCCTTTAAGCGGGACATTGCAGAAACCCGATAAGTGACCTAGTTCTCAGCATGGTAATAATAGCATTTCTGAAGGTCATTTCAATTTCAGGGTCAAAAGGGAATCAAAGGTCCGAAAGGAGGAGAAGGTGAAAATGGTTGCTGCGGAATGAAGGTAAGATTCCCGTCGGTCTGTAGATTCCTATTCTGTCGCTTCCCATTCAGTCCTTTCCTATTTTGTCTCTTCCCACACAGTCCTTTCCTATTCTGTCGCTTCCCATTCAGTCCTTTCCTATTTTGTCGCTTCCCACTCAGTCCTTTCCTATTCTGTCTCTTCTCACTCAGTCCTTTCCCATTCTGTTTCATCCCACACAGTCCTTTCCCATTCTGTTTCATCCCACTCAGACATTTCCTATTTTGTCGCTTCCCACTCAGTCCTTTCCTATTCTGTCTCTTCCCACTCAGTCCTTTCCTATTCTGTCTCTTCTCACACAGTCCTTTCCTATTCTGTCGCTTCCCATTCAGTCCTTTCCTATTTTGTCGCTTCCCACTCAGTCCTTTCTTATTCTGTCGCTTCCCACTCAGTCCTTTCCTATTCTGTCGCTTCCCACACAGTCCTTTCCTATTTTGTCGCTTCCCACTCAGTCCTTTCTTATTCTGTTTCTTCCCACACAGTCCTTTCCTATTCTGTCGCTTCCCACTCAGTCCTTTCCTATTCTGTTTCTTCCCACACAGTCCTTTCCTATTCTGTTTCTTCCCACTCAGTCCTTTCCTATTCTGTCGCTTCCCACTCAGTCCTTTCCTATTCTGTCGCTTCCCACACAGTCCTTTCCTATTCTGTTTCTTCCCACTCAGACATTTCCTATTTTGTCGCTTCCCACTCAGTCCTTTACTATTCTGTCTCTTCCCATTCAGTCCTTTCCTATTCTGTCGCTTCCCACTCAGTCCTTTCCCTCTCTGTCGCCTCCCATTCCGTCCTTTCTTATTCTGTCGCTTCCCACTCAGTCCTTTCCTATTCTGTCGCTTCCCACTCAGTCCTTTCCTATTTTGTCGCTTCCCATTCAGTCCTTTCCTATTTTGTCGTTTCCCACACAATCCCTTCCTATTTTGTCTCTTCCCACTCAGTCCTTTCCTATTCTGTCGCTTCCCATTCCGTCCTTTCCCTCTCTGTCGCTTCTCACTCAGTTCTTTCCTATTCTGTCGCTTCCCATTCTGTCCTTTCCCTCTCTGTCGCTTCCCACTCAGTCCTTTCCTATTCTTTTGCTTCCCACTCAGTCCTTTCATATTCTGTAGCATCCAACTCAGCTCCTTCACATTCTGTCGATTAACGCATTGTGGTATCCACACATGCGGCTGACAAACAATTGAAATTAGAAAATGTCAATACAGTGAGCATTATGTCACTTGCAGGGTCAGAAAGGTGAGCCGGGTATAAACGGTTATAAAGGAACACCTGGAGGTGATGGTCCGAAGGGAGCTATAGGACTGGTGGTAAGTACCATTTCTTAAATGTTTCATTCTTGTTGTAATTGCAATGCAGCAATATGCGACGGTTATAGACACAACTTCGTTACCCATCAGTATTTTTCGTGGATATTTCTTCGATTTGACTAACTATGGGATCAACTTATTCGTCCACTGTGTGGACACAATTTCCGGAATTCAACTGTGTGAAGAACTTCTTTGTGAGATGGAGGCCGCGCTCAGTAACGATGTTATCGTCATTGTTGACCGTGTTTTTGCAGAGGTGCGCAATGACATCGCCTAGGCTATCAGATATTGTTCTCTGTCAAGGAACTGCGACATTCAGTGATATACCTGTAAAGTCCCTGAACATTTTTGTCCGTCGATACTGTGCATGCAAGCGCATGAATTCTCCTTTACACAGGAACTAATCATCGGTAATTACTTAATCCTGCCAACTGACATTGGATTATGTAAGCTGTCACAACTCAGTTGGTAGAACATAAAATGGTGATCATAGAATGACGCAAGTGGATAAAACTACAATTTTCTAGATAAACAAGGTCCCATTTATATTCAATTTTCAGTTAGAGAGGTTTAGAAGAACACATTACAAGTTATAGAAGATGTTGAAAATGCATTCCTTTCTGAGATTTACAGTAATGGGCGCGCTTTACGATATTGTATGACACATTCATTAGCATGTCTGAGTTAACACTCTTAATACAGGACGTAATGGCACTTTGCAAATCATTCAAACTTTTGGGGTTGTTGGCAAACACCTTATCCTTCACGTAGCCCCACAAGAAAAAATCCATTGTTGTGAGATCCGGTGATCGCGCTGGAAAGAGTTGTTTGTCGATCAATCGCTTTCCGAATATCTGAGTAAGATGTTGCGTAGTTCTTCGAGAAGTATGGGCCGTTGCATTGTCTTGCTGGAACCATGCAATATGTCTTTCGTTTTCAGTTAAGGTCACGGCGAACTGATCGATGAATGAACAATACTTGTCACTGTCCACTCGACCTTCGAAGAAAGAGAAATGAATCCGTTCTCCAGACATTGCAGCCCAGACACCGGTTTTCTGAGGATGAAGTGAGGTTTCGACATACTGATGTGGAATCTCCGACAACCAACATCGCGTATTTTGTGAGTTCATGAATACAGAGAGATGAAACCAAGCTTCATCACTCCTCCAAAAGCATGTTTTCAAAAACATGAGGATCATCATTGGTCATGGCAATAAGCCAATCACAAAATATCGATCGCTGCTGGTAGTCATTCTGCATCAGTGTGTGCATCATACAGGTCTTATAGGGAAACAGATGCAAAACTTTTCGACAAATCTTCTGAACACTGGAGTAGGACATGTCGATTTGTTGGGAAACTTTTATGAGCGATTTTTGAGGACTGTTTATAAGTGCACTTTGAACAGCTGCGACATCTTCATCATAGAAGAACGGTCTTCCACTGCTTCCTCGGTCATGCACGGATCCCGTTTCTCGAAATTTATCGACCAATCTCTTAACTGTTGAATCGTGCGGAACAGGAGCGGATGGATTGAGTTGAAAGAGAGCACTCTTTGCTATAGAATAGCTTCCAGAACGAAAATAATTTCCAATCAAGCACATTCGTTCAGCAACGTTGCAAGCCATAGTGAGTGACGAGGTGAAATGAAGTGAAGCGAAGAATGATGTGTCTGACGCATTCGTATGTATCGTAGATATGCTAAGCCTGAAATTTCAAAGGTTCATATCTATGTAAAAAGTTGATCACATGACACAATCAAGTAGCCACGAGACAACCCGTCCTTCAAATGCTCATATCTATGTTCACATCTATTGTATATAATCACGACAAATGATATTCGATTCAATTTAAACTCAATTAAGCTCAAAACAAAGCATTTTCTTCACTTGCGTGACTTTATGATCACCCGGTATAACCTAAAGTCGCAGGTTCGAGACTGATCAACCTCACATCTTCAGCCTAGCAATCTGATCTACAGTACCGCTTATTTTAATTCATTTAATTGTTCACATAGCTGTCGTCAACTGTTCTTCCAGCGCTATCGACTCTCAGTTATTACATTTCTTCATACATTCATTTTCAGGGTGAACCTGGAGCATTAACCACCAATAAGACTGATCTTGAGAAACGACGGGGACTAAAAGGAGACGCAGGTCGCAATGGATATGACGGACGTGATGGTGCTGTTGGTGAAACTGGAGACAAAGGCAAAATGGGAGATAACGGCACACGGGTAAGAATTGACACTTTTGCTAGAACATGTATACCATGAGTAATAATGTAAATACTGAGATATATCTCCAACCTTAGCAACCGTAGGACAGAATGTCATCACTGAATTCTCCCATATCGATTTAGTGCGGGTAGAACTTGGCTAGGTCTTCGTATCTACGGTAGCTTTCGCGTTGCTATGGAGAAGTTGGTCCCCTAGCAACCGTTGCTAGGATAGAATGTCATCAGTTAAATCTCCTATGTCGATTTGAGGGGGTACCTATACTTCAAATCTATGAAGCAGCAATTCTTAACTGACTTACTATTGAATACTGAGAGTGCATCTCGTCTCAAAAAAGGCCTATTTTGCTAAAAAACACAAAAAGTGGCCAACAGGAAAAAACCCTAGGAGTTCGAATATCCCCGTGTCCAGAAATGGATTCAGCGCCCCAAAATACGTCAGAAAAAGTTGTTTTGAAAAATATTCATGTCTGGTGAAATAAAAATAATAATCTTTATTAGTCCACAACAATGATTCATGTATGACAGTAAAAGAGACAAAATATGACATGGAGACATAGAGACATGGAAGAATTACAAGTATCTGGGTGAACAAAACTGTGTGAAGGAAGATTGGAGTCTGATGGTTTTGGCGAAGTGAAGAGCAATAGGAAGGGGGTTACGCGGGGTAGGATTCCGGAGGATGAAACACTCTCGAAGGGGGTGAAGAGAGTCATGTGCTATCATCTTGATTAGGGAGCAACAACTTCTTTCAAGGAGGGTGTTGTACGTGGGAGTAATGTCAGTACCTATTATGCGGCAGGCTCGCTTTTCAACTGCAGTAATTTTGCGTAGAAGGTAGCTAGGGAGATTGACAAAAACAGGACCGCAGTACAGAAGTATGGAACGAATGAAGGCGAAATAGGCTTGGCGGAGAACAGAATCACTAGAGGAGGCACTCTTCAG
The DNA here is from genome assembly GCA_907163375.1 of Prostheceraeus crozeri. Taxonomy (NCBI): domain Eukaryota; kingdom Metazoa; phylum Platyhelminthes; order Polycladida; family Euryleptidae; genus Prostheceraeus; species Prostheceraeus crozeri. Next base: position 45,930 of record CAJQUW010016868.1, on the reverse strand, counting down.
GTTCCACAAAATAAAAAGTCTTTGTGAGGCCTGGGCGACGATTTTCTTAACATGCGCGCTCCACTTCATGTCGGTGGACACGTGCACGCCTAGCATTTTCTGGGTTGACACTGACATTAAATGATCGCCATTGGGGAGAGATATGGGACTGGTGGATAGATTAGACTTTGTCACAAAGTTCATGACGGTGCATTTTTTGTTGTTCAGAGGAAGACCGTTGGCAGCAGACCAAGAGACGATGTTGTCATACTCGATCTGGAGATGGTCGTCGTCAGAGCATCTCAGAAAAGGCAAGATGGTCAGATCATCGGCGTACATGATCGCAGATGAGTTGCTCTTGCCGACGGAGAAACTGTCAATCGCCATGCAGAACGCCAGCGGACCCATAACACTTCCTTGTGGGACGCCGGATGGAGCAGGGTAGGGGATGGAAAGGCTGCCGGAGACTCGGACAAACTGTTTTCTGTTGCAGAGGAAGTTGCTTATCCAGTTGAGGACTGGGTCAGGCAAGACGAATTTCGAGCAGGCGTCTATGATCACACGATGAGGCAACATATCGAAGGCCTTCGAAAAGTCAACTGATAACATCCGCACAGCCCCAGATTGTTTGTCCAGGAATCGCAAGATTCGATCATAAAATAACGTCAAAGCGGATGTCGTGCCTCGCTCGGGGATGTAGGCAAATTGTCTTGGGCTCAACTTGACACGTATGGCTGGGATAATCCACTTCTGCGAGATGATGGTTTCAAGGCACTTCGACAAGATGGGAAGATTAGAGATTGGGCGATAATGTTCGGGAGCCGTAGGATTGGGATGCTTGGGAATGGGCATAACATAAACGCATTTGAAGCAGGTAGTTACGATGCCGGACTGGATACTCCAGTTGAATATCAGAGACACTGCAGGGGAATTGCTCAAATGGGAAACATTTTGAGCTTACACTATCAACTGTAATGTGGCACTCGAAATCAGCTGCTTCACCTTGGGATTGACTCAGAGATTTAATCCGTCAAGAAAATGGAGAGTCAGGACAGAGATGAATTGACTAATTGACTTTCAATGGATTGCATGCAATTTCGATTATCAATTAATTGATTGCTATAGTTTCCTGCGTCAATTAGATGATTGACTCAGCAAACATCAAGATAATCAGCTGCAACTTGCCGACTAGGATTCTACAGCCAATTATTTATTCTAGCTGTAAGTCATCGTTGAGATTCGATGGGAAATCAGCAGAAACTGTCAAAAATTAATTAAAATTCAATTGTTTTCTAAAGAATTTCAATTTCAATTCATTGTTTGCTTACAAATTCCAATTTCAATTCACTGATTGCTTAGAAATTCAATTTCAATTCATTGATTGCTTAGAAATTCCAATTTCAATTCATTGTTTGCTTAGAAATTCCAATTTAAAATAATTGATTGCCCAGTTAACACTGATTTCAATAAATTGATATTGATTAGAAGAGTAGTAGAATTCGCAATCACATTTCTGTTGATCCGTAGGTGAGGCCGATAGGGGTAGCATACGCTGTATGCACGCAGGTAATACTTGGTCACAATTTTGGCGCAAGATCTTCTTTGATGCCTTAGTGATTCCCATGCCGATGACTTTTGTCACATAGAGAAACTTTTTTTTTGGCGAAACGGAACATGCCATATTTTTACTAATTATTATTTTTATTCAATAGACAATTCATTCAAATTGTTATTTTGAATAGTTTATAAATTACAATTCCCCGATATTCTCGTCGGTATTTGGGACACTATGCCATCAAGAAATTCTCATCGGTACTACAATTGCGGTTATCATATCTCCAATTTACGCAGCAAATATGCACGTAACTTTGCTGTTGCATCATAGCAATAGATAGTTATCACTTTTTTTATACAACCTTCTGAAAGCTTAGAAAAAGGAAAGTGAACAAAATACGAAATTGTCCGTAGCAAATGAATTCTAGCATTTTGCAATAATCAAACTCCTGCATGACATAAGTAAATCATTTTGCCGTCACCGGTTTCACCTCATCTTGCAAGCTTTTCGGAGTTGATGAAACTCATTTGTCTTTTCTATTTTGAATTGATTTGAATAGGTTTCATTCTCTTTGAAAAACCTCCGAGATGATGTTAAATTGGGAAACGTGATCTCTTGACTCGTCTTTCAACCTGGATATATCAGGACCTCCCCTCAAAACTCAGAAAACTCATTGCTTATCTGGTGACAACAAGCAAGGTACATGTCATTTACTTTATACTGATATTAACATGAGCAGCGGAGAATTGAAAGATGGTGGATAGAATGAATGAAGCGAACGGTAGAAGCTGCATATGTACATAGTCGATGATGATGTATCAATGGTGATTTTATTTGGTGCAAAGGAGAGGAGACAAGCCACAGATCAAAAATTGTGTAAAATATCAAAAATATTTTTTAGCAACATTTTTACCAAAATGATTGATTAAAAAGCCAGAAGCTGCAATTTTTCCTACTATAATTTTCGATATTTCAGCTTCACAGCTTGCGTCAGGGATACAGAAGGGAGAGAAGACATGATGATATAAAATTCAAACGGCAATGTATTCAGTCATAGAAATATCAAAGAAATACCGCCCGAAGCTCTTCACTTTCGTCCCTTGAGTTCAATACTGGACAATGGCCAAAACAATTACAGCTTCTGGCTTTTTAATCAATCATTTTGATAACCAAAAGTTGTGTTGATCATTCTTTGAAAATGAATTTGAGCATCACGATTCTTGTTATGAACAAGTTGATTCAGTGATTTTATTTGCACAACATGGCAGCCAGCAGTATAACCTTAACTATACCTCTATTCTAAATCGGAGGCACGATTTTCATCATGTTTGAGATTTTAAGGCTCATCATGTCTGGAAAGGAGTCTGAAAGAACGTTTAAAATAAAACATAGATTTTAACCGACAACACGCATGGGTTTTACAATACCATTATGTGACAAGCGCTCAGTATTCTTCACAACTTTGCGTCTTCCCGGGAAACAAACTGGGTTAGTTGTGTCCTATGCCAGCAGTGCTGATGTCCTATACATGCTTTGTTACTGAATCTACATCAATTACTTCGTTACAGGGTCCTCCTGGTGATGATGGAGAAAAGGGCATTGCAGGCTTACCTGGAAAAGAGGCGGTACCAAAAGCAGCGAAAGGCGCAAAGAACATAACGATTGAAAATGGAGACAAAGGAGATTCAGGTGAGCCTGGTATGAAGGGCTTAAGTTCGTGTCCTGGCGGCAAATGCAAGAAAATACCACTTAAAGGAATGAAAGGACAAAAAGGAGAAAAGGTAATTAATCAAAATGTTTTCATAAGTGCAATTTCGACACAAGAAGCACTGATAGCTAGATGCGTTATTATTTGTATGCGAATGTTTTTATTCTAGTATACTGCGGTGGTCGTGGACTAATTACCTTCACATACTCGGAACTTTATTAAGAAGAAAGACATCTCCAACGTCTTCTTTGTTTTAAGATTTTAATTAAGCACTCGTTTCAACACCTGGCTTAGTGCAGGAAATGAAGGGCTGGTCATGGATCATAATTATGTATGTAATCATAATAGAATGTTTAGATGTATATAGGGAGTGCTGCTAATTTTTACGATGTTTGAAGTTGTTGCAGCAAAATCAAATAATTGAAATGCGGGTAACTTGCAGAATTTTTAGATCTGCACTAAGAGACTTGGAGCATAATGTAGTAGAGCCTGCACCTATTTAGACTTTTCTCTTAAATTTACACTCCAAATCTACTTATTGCACATTTAATAGTACTATAAATTTCATGAATTATTGATTCCACAGTACAATTTTAATCTTCGTCAAATCAAAACAATGCCCTCTATTGGATTCCAAGCCCGTGATCAAGCCGGAAAAGTCGGAAATTGAGTTGGGTTTCACTTTTTTTGCGTTCGTTTAATATCTGCACTACAGTATTAGCAGCTTAAACACACCTCAAAAAAGATAGCCCTCACAGAAAGTGTCAATTGGCCTAGATTTCAGAGATTTCAGATAAATTGGATAACGTTACAAATAGATTATTGATGAAGTCACAGCTAAAATCACTTGAGTTCTGAAACACATGTCATCCTTCTGGATATTGTCTGTTCAGACTGTGAAACACTGTTGAAATACAAAGAAAAATATAAAAAGATTTTAACAAAGTAAAATAAATAGATACCTACTGTATATTCCACTGTTTATCCCTTCTCACTCTGTATCTACAGTCTCAAAGATGGAACATCTCAGATCTATCGATTGCAGCATGCTTGTCTATGGTTTGTTCATTTTTCTCAGCATTGTTGAATGTACTTTAAAGCATTCATTGACTAATGAAGGGTTTTATAGAATTTGTTTGATATTCCATGAACATCATGTGCAGAATGATATGAATGAATTTCACCACGTATCCGGAGTGTAGTGAAAATTACCAAAGAAACTTGTAAAAAAATTCCAATTTCTCGGATACAAATTTATTATTAACAGTGCGACGTTTCGGCTTACGCCTTACCCATACCTGATTAAATTGGCAAGCTAAGAAAATCGCCACCATTATATGCAGATTCCATGAACATCATGTTAGTCCGGGAACTACTGACACTTTCTTCGTAAATTCGCGCACAAAGGGCTTAATAGCATGGATTTGTAGATCTTGAAACACTGAATACAAAACTCAAGTTCTTAAGTGTCACAGCCAGTCGCTTTCGGTTATAGGCAATGTTAAAGGATTCCCATTGGATTCCAATAGTAAAATTCAAGAAATATCTATGAATTGTGAAACACTTGGCAATTTTCGTACATTTTCTTTTGCAGAAAAGAAGCTATTGATCACAATGCCATGAAATTTGAAAAAAAGAGAAAAAAATTTGAAAATAAAAGATTCAGTCTTTGATGTTTGAGAGCCTCTGCGAAATGAGTAAATTTCATGTTTTGACTTAATTTTGGTGATTTTACTCATTTTGTAAGAGTCTCTAAAACATCAATGACTGAGTCATGTGACTCACTGCAACTTTTATATCGAAGTTGATGCTTGAACTCAATCATTTTTCAAATTTCATGGCATTGTGATAAATAGTTTCTTTTCTACAAAAGAAAATGTGCGAAAATTGCCAAGTGTTTCACAATTCATAGATATTTCTTGAATTTTAACATTGGATTCCAATTCCTTTAACATTGCCTATAACCGACATACTTACCGAATTCTTTGCTAGTAGATGAGTTCAATTCTCTTGTTTTGCACTCTAAACTACACACCGTTGAACGGATATCATTGACATCAGATATCTTCGCGGATGTCACAATAAGAGGATTTATGACTGTAAAAAATCTGAAAAATTAAATCGCGCTGTTCATTTTAATGGGCATTTACTTTTTTCAATGCGTGCAGTTAACAGTGTGCATTTTATCTTTAACACTACATGTTGAATGTGCAATACATAGGACAAGAATGTTCGAATTAAAGAATTGCTCATACACTGAAGACTTCAATTTCTTCTACAAGTTTCCACTTTAGCAAGAGAAACATTAATTTTGAAGATTATGAAATCATTCCCAACTCCAGCGACATCAAAGTTGTCTAGTTGGTCATCAGTTGTGACAATCGTGACATGATCACTGGAATATAATGACTCTACTTATTACGTTTATATGCATGTAGAAATCGCCAAAGTCTTCAGCGCCAGCAATCGTGGGTTTTAGACTATTATGTATTTTTATCGCTATCCTTTATTTAACAATGTAAAATCTAATTAAAATCTAAAATGTAATTTCTGCATTTCTCCAAACACGCTCCAATTATAGTGCGTGTCTCCCTAGAATTTCCTTGCATTATGTGAATTGCTATCTTAAATTACTTGATGATGGGTGATTTATATTTCAAATTATTCTAGCTATTTTTCATAATTTTTGTGACGAATTGCCAATATTGTTTTAGGGTCCCGATGGCAAAGATGGACCCATGGGAAACAAAGGTGATCGAGGAGTTACCGGAGCAAAGGTAATTTGTCTCATTTTTTTTTATTTTGATATTTGCTAAATTAGAAAAGGTAAGAAATCTGTATGTATACATGTAAGATAAATCATTGGTGTGACAGCGCGTTACATTTGACCGACATTATTTTCTGTTTATGATGTATCGGAATTCTTCGATCTCAAAGTAGTGTGGAGGTAATTCTCTTCTTGGCTTCGAGTACCAATGATTCCTACATGGCGCTGTGCGGCAGTTTTGCTTCTTCGAACGTCAATCCACTAAATTTTGATGCCAATTTTCTACATTGGAATATTTGCTATGGTCTGTTCACAGTACAGTAGCATTCCAAAATAACTTCTATGAAATAGTTTTCTGAATAGAATTTCGCCAGATTAAATATTCAAACATAAATAAAGTAAGTGAAGTTTAAAAATGAACTTTGCTGATAACTTAGCTCTATCTAAATGCTTTTACAATTGCTGATAGGTGTCGTATTCATGTTTACTTGGTGAAATGGGATGACATAACCTATCAACAACCTTCCTTTCGATTGACATTTTATTATTTAAGCTTATTTCAAGCTACATGCACATATTTTAATTCTGATAAACATGTAGCATCATTTTTCCTTATTAAGGGGAAAACTGGAAAAAATGGAGAAGATGGACAACCTGGACGTAAAGGTAATAAAGGCATTGATGGAATGCCAGGACCGAGAGGTGACAAAGGACAGCATGGTGTAAAAGGAACTCGCGGCAAAGATGGAAACGAAGGTCCTAAGGGTTTGAAAGTGAGTCACTTAACAAACTTCTCAATTGTCTCAGCAGAAAAGCCACTGTTTAAATGTGTCATTGCCATTTGAGTATCTTTTCAATACGCATAATTTAGAATCATGAAATTTAAGAGTGTATTCAATCAATGTCTATGGCAGAATGAATTATCATGATGTGATTGATGATCCATATTTTTGAAAAGTGTGGGTACTCAAAATGGCAATAGTAACCCATCCAGTGAATTTCTTTGCAAAACTTCGAAAGCATGATCATGTTAAAAGTTGTCCATAAGTCACGCAGAAAATTCAAGGTGACATTTTAAAGGGTAATAGAACGATGATAGATACGCCGGGCATACATATCCAATTTCTCGCTTTGACAGTTCTGACAGTAAATCGCCTTTCTTATTTACAGGGCAAGAAAGGAGGTAAATCGATAGATTACAAAAATGTAAAAGGTGAACGTGGTGAAACCGGAATGAAGGGTGAAAGGGGGAAACCAGGACTGAAAGGTGAGTAATAATAGATCGAAAAATATGGGAACTTGGAAACAGCTTAGCATATCCTTGAATGACAATTCTACACAAAAAATCCGCTTAAGGACTTATCGCTCTCAATAAGTTGCAAGTCATTAATGCCATAAAAATATGGAAAAAATGAATAAATTGACTGAAAGATCTGATATGCATTCACTAGTTCTCTTACAGAGAGCTTTATTAAAAAAATGGATGGCCTTCCTGTCTGTTTTAAACTGATGCATTTTTGGGTTAAATTAGATATGCAGTGTCCCGTGAGAAGCTGTGCTTTAGTATGCCAAGCTTCTTGATAGTCCTTATATTGAATGCATTAACTTAATACAAAGGACCCTGCGAATCGGCAAATTTTGAGGCGAATCGAATCGGGTCGTGATTCTCGAATCGAATCGAATCTCGAATTAAATCATTGAAAATTTGATAATAATATCCTTTATTCTTTGGTTCACAGGTATTTGCATACATTCTGTGAACGCAACTACATAACACAAGAGGCACACGATTTGCGACGTTGATGCGAACAGCACATTGATAGGGCTTGCTATCTATCGTCCATGTACCGTTAAAAGCGAGTTCATTAACCGGTCACGGATGCAGGCGATTTTTATAGCGCGGTCGCAAGTTCAAAATGAACAAAGAAAGCTGCTTCAGATAGCACACCATGATGAATCCTGTAGCGTTGAAGAGCATGGAATGATCACATATAATATATGCTTCGACGTCGAAGAAAGTGTCTTGAGCAAGTTATGAACAGTTTATATGCTGAATATTGGAAACAGAAGGAAATTGGAGGTAATTTAGCAGTAACACAGCAAAGCAAGTCAAGCGGCAAAGAAAGAAGAATGATGCCGACAGGAGGCGTGCCCGTGACGAAAATTCCTCATGATTTTTCATGAGATTTTTTCTCATATGCGTCTCATGAAATTTCATGTGGATTTGGAACGTTTTCGCATAAAATACCTCATCAAATTTCATGAGTTTCTCATAAAAATCTCGTTAAGGCATTAACAGATGCTCTTTTATACTTCCGAATTAATTTTTCTGACTTTTAGTTATTGAGGCTTTCTTAGCGACGCAACGTTGACCTTGAGCATTTCTACGCATTGTCCACTATATATATATATATATATATATATATATATACATATACATATATATATTCGCAAAAATGAAACATTGCTATTACGCTAACTTAAGTAACTATGATTGCATTATATCTCTATTTTCAACATCTTGCATTCAACATCTAATTGCAAAGTCAAATTATATCTGCATCATTTCGAGAAGGCTGTTGCAGATCGCTATGATATATTCTATATTGTTGCTTTTTATCTTTTATAGAATAGACTTGGAGATTCCTATCGATTGAAAAAGCTTTCTTGTGACTCTTTACTTTCGCGGCTAGCATGCATCCCTTACTACTTATAAGCTTATTTTCACAAAATCTTCATGAATGCTCATGATTTTTCCATGAACGCATCATGAGATATTATCCTCATGAAAGTTCTCATTACCAATTACCATGTTCTCATCAAAGCATGATGAGAACATCATTAGTTAAATATTTTCTTTTGAGAATATCATGAGAGTCATCATAACCTCATGAGCTTTCATGAAAATCTCATCAATCCGCATTAAATTTCATGGGGTCTCATGAAACATTTTCGTGAGGGGCAACATGCGTCCGCACGCCAGCCTGCTATGCAAGAGAACTACATATACCTACTTCCGCGTTTTGATTTATGTCTTACTTAGGCGAGGGATCTTGAAGTTCTCATGGATTCTTAACATGAATAACGAACAAGTCTTCCAAGCACAGATAGGCAGTTGTTAATTAATATTAAAATAACGCCAAGTGAAAATTTTTGGACTTGTTATGAATAAAAGTGCAAGAAACCTTCCAACCATCGGAATGGTTGGCGATGAACGAGCTATAGGTAAACAAAAACTATATCTGTAGGCTACCATTTGTGAATATGATATCAAAGGAGTGTAATCTATCAGCTATTAACGCTATACAAACAAAGAAATATATAAATAAATGGAGAAAGCTAGACATGCAGTGATCTCCACCGTCCGGTGGAATATTGCCCGAAAAGTATCAAATTATAATTTCAGTCAATGCGAAAGAATATAGCCACAGAAAAAACGTTTATGTATAGCTATTGAAAGATGCATTGATGACACAGCTGTCAATAGAATAAGCAATCAAATTAGCGTCCATTTTTCTGGATAAGTGTAGTCGACTCTGCTCTGCCTATTTCGAAAGGCATTTTTGGCGCTAGATTGCGAGTTAGATAGTGGGTGGTGATTTCACATTGACTTTGTGTTGCCGAAAGGCACTTTGCCGATGGAAAGTAGGCTTGTGACCTCACGCTTGTAGTCTCTTGAATCTCATTTGTGACTGGAAATGTAGCCTCCACCAATCGCTCCAGTACCTAAATTCAGAGCGGGAGGCATCAATTCTCCTAGATTCTATCATCTAATTTTTAGAAAGGAATAATGACACTTTTACAACAAGTTCTTTAAATATTATATCATTGAATTGTCATTCCAAACAAAATTCTTGTAACTCAACATGCTATCACTGTCAACCATCCGTAAATAATAGATTTAGGAAGAGAATTCACATTAGTATATCTTTGGCTAAAATCTTCCGACTTTCAAATTCGCAACTCAATGTCTTATTTGCACAGGTAAATAGGATAACAGAATATTTTTATAACAACGCTGTAGACTACTTATATAAGCTTGGACTATGCATGTATAACCCGATAGGGCCTGGAAATTGAAAATCATGAAAACTCGGGTTCATGACAAATTTTAGAGAAGACTGTACAAAATTCCAAAAATGTCAGTAGTTTGAATTTCAGCTCATGTTTAAGGGTGATCCACTTTTGTGAATATGTAATATGTTAATATGTAGACATATTTAACTTAATGAAAATGAGGTAGACAATGTTATTACTGTAAACTGATTATACACAAAGTCATAACTCACCGCCAAATATGTATACAACGTTATTTGCGTCATTTATAGTAGACTTCAGGGCAGGGATGCGGAGTCGGAGTCCCAGAGTCCTATCATTTTTGCTGGAGTCGGAGTCGGAGTCCTATCAAATGATAGGACTCCGGACTCCGGCCTATACCTGGACCCGAAATATATTACAAACAAATTATTCATTCTCGTGCATAGCTATCACTGTCTTGATGTCAACTTTCTCCGTCAAACAAAAGTGCAGAGACTGCAGAACATGCAAAGCTTGTAATAGTTGAGGGAATAAACCGTGATAGTGAAAAAGCGATTGTCTTTTCACTCTGTGATTTAATAGAGAAGACAAGCCTTCCTAGCCTCGACCACACCTACGCACCAAAGGTCACATCAGAGACAAAAATGAAATACTAACTTGTTTGAGAACGTTATCTCTTACCATCACGTTAATCGTGTGTGATGGTTCCTCCAAAGCGCATATTAAAATCGAAAGTGTACTCATATTTTTTGGAGAAGGATGGGGGATTTTTCTGGTAGAGACTGGAGAAAAGCCGTGTGAAACACACATCAAGATGGAAGGAGCAGAGTCGTATGCACCCAACTGAAAGCGACATTTGATAAACTGTCATCGAAAATGATTGATAATTGATACAGTGATGATCACTAAATATAGGTTCAGGTAAGCAATTAATGATCTATGATGTAGGTTGACAGTTTTTCAAAAAAAGCTAGGCTTTATATACTTGCCACCCGGAGTCGGACTCCTATCAAAAGCCGGAGTCCTATCAACTCCTGGAGTTGGAGTCCTATCAAAAAGATAGGACTCCGCATCTCTGCTTCAGGGTGGGATCGGCTGCCGTCCTCTCTGCAACCGATTGACGAAGGCTTTGATCGCCAGACGTCATTTAGACAACTCTGACATTAGTCATTATTCAATCTCCATATAGCACACATAAAATACATGATTGGTAGGCCTACTAGGTCTTTGGATACGCAAAAGCTACGAAATACAATGCAAGTATGCAGTGCAAGCATTCGCACTTTGATCATTGAGCGATGTAAAAACTGAGCAGTAATACATACATTGACTTATTTTCTAGGGTTATAAGCCTACGTTAAGTTTGTGACACTCATAACCTGTATTTTCACGGTCAATCATATACAAATACATTCACAACTGAGAGGTAAAATAATGACCCAAACGGTCCTGTCGGATGCGATTAGATTAACAATCTGTGACTTGATTGCTGATATTGCGAAATGTTTTGTCTCCGAAGCTACGACGTACAATGTGCATAATTAAGTCTGATATGAAATGATTGACGGAAGTTGCTTCTTCACTTACATGTATGAGGGAGCACCGAAGTCTAAACTCAGGTCATTTGAGTTCATATTGACAGCCGGGAGGCAACGTATAAAAGTAATAAAGAACTCACCAAAATGTCATTAATTTCTCATTATGTTATCGAAGACTTTTGCGGCACCTGTGCAACGTTAATCGATTTGCAAGCCTGTAGAACAATACTCCACGATTAACCATCAAAGGATCTGGTAGTAGTCCCTTCTGGTATATTTGTGGCTGCATTAAAATCCAATTATTCATTGCATCTTCTAAACCCCAAGGTTTGTATTAACTAACCCATGTAAAGATATTTTCCAAAACATGGAATCATTTTGCCATGGATAGGCTGAGGAGTGCACCATCCACACAAAATTCATATAGGCTGGTTTGTAGGATTCTGAACATGACATGTGAGATTAAGCTGGATTTGAAACTACCTGCAACATGTTATAAATCAATGCATTTTAATTGCTAAAGAAACAGTTCGAAGCATTTGCTCGCATGTCATAGAACACACTCTTAAAGTCACTCTAAAATGATTACATTGCTGTAATCCTTTTGATTTACTAAATAATTTATTCTAGAATTGGTACTGATGGGTCATCTCCCCCCCGCGTTTTCAAATTTGTCTACAATCCGTAGAAATGAATCAGTCGTCACAAAACTTTAACCCCAAGTAAGTGAGGATATTCTCTACCCACATGCAAAAATTTAGGCAAATCGGACAAGTAGGCCTACTTTTCAATTAGCAGCGATGACTTGAAGTGCAGCAATGCCGGCAGCTTGATCTGACTTCTTATGACCTCACCGTCGGAGCAGATAGCACTTGAGGTCAACGAAGTCATTTCCCGACAACTCATGAAGCGATGATGACCAGGCCACATCCATTATATGAATATGCTTGGCTAAATAAAGGTGTGGCAATGTAGATTGATGAAGATTTGAAATAACAATGGATGAGACGAAGAAGAAGAGAGAATAGTACACAAGAGCAACAATAATGCGTCGAGCATGCGAAGTCAGATCAAGCTGCAGACTTCGCTACACTTCACGTGATCGTCTCTAATTCAAAAAGTGCTTGTTGGATTTGTATAGTTTTTTGTATGTGGGTAGAAAATTTGCATAAGTACGTCTACTTAAAGTTTGGTGACGATTGATTAATTTGGGCAGATTTTAGACAAATTGGAAAACCTGGGGGAGGAGATAATCCATAAGTACCGTAGAATTTTACAGCAGAATAATATGAGGTAGACGATAGATTAAATTGTGTGCTAAAGATGTGCGGCTGGCGGGATTCGAACGTATCACCAAAGGTTATCTTGACTTTTTCTCTACGAGCCGCTTACATGCGACCGTGTCATTTGGCAGGAGCAAGCCCTCAGCACCGCACATCAGTTGTCCTCTTCAAAATTTATGTCCAGCGCAATCGGCTGGACACAGCTAGTCACGTGCTCCATCGTACAAGTTGCATACTCATCCTAGACAGGACGTGCATATCTGGTTCACTTTGGGTCGGTTGCTCAACTCGGTCGTAAGTTACGACAACGTAAATTTTAAGTCAGTCGCAACTACTACAGACGTAAGCTTGTCGTACAATCGAGTTTCTCAACGGTGTCGCAGTCAAGTCAAACGTAAGAGTCGGTAGCAAATAAGCTATCCAATCACGTCGCATGCGTGGTGCATCGATGTCACGTGATACGACGGGGTCATCTCAATTGATTGAAACTTCCCTCACGATCTTCTCTCATCTCCTGCGTTGTGATATCTGGCTCGCTGACTGCGCTGCGCTGTGATATCTCTGTGTGATGGAAGGTGTTAAAAAAGTCAATCGAAGTAAGAATTTTACTGATTCTGAGGAACTTCTCTTGATCGAAGTAATCAAGGACAAGAATCTGGTAGATACTGTACAACTCAAGAAAAATGATTCAGAATCAATCGCAAAAAAGGAAAATGCCTGGGATGAAATTCATGTATCCTTCTCTGCTCAAAATACGAATTCCAGAACAGTAAAACAGCTTCATGTTCTCTGGCGAGACTTGAAAACGCGTGCGAAAGATAAATTCACGAAACTGAAGCAAGAGCGGCTGAAGACAGGTGGAGGTAAGAACAAAGTAGAAATCGACAGCATTTCTCAAGCGATGATAGATTTATTGCCACATCATCAATTAGAACCTTTGTCCAACATCAACGATTCTGATATTGCAATGCATGAGACGTCGATGCATGCGTCAACTTCACAACTTAGCTTTGATTCAAGCATGGTATTGGACTCCGACTGTGAAAACATAGAAACACCAGTTCCTCCATCTCCAAAAAGAAGAAAGATGAAATTGACAAATGAAGACGTCCTGGCAGCTAAATTAAAAGCGATAGAAGAACTGACGCAACAACAAAGACGACAACATGAATTGAAAATGGATGTATTGAACAGAATAAAGAACAGTCTACAACCTACCATCCAGGTGATAGATAGAGAAACTCAAACAGAGACACTAATGCTACTAGAGTTGTTGAATTCTTCGCTATTTTGAACTGCATGGAGTCGCTCTAACAGCTTGAAGTTTACACTATACTGTTTCACTGTACTTGTCGTTTTGAATAACATCTTATATTAAATTTTCATAACAATGACGTTTTTCATTCTGAATAGAACTGCATTAGAACTTATTGGATACTTAATTAACGCGTAATTGATAGCAATATCATATAATTGATAAATTTAGTTTCTGTTAAAAATCCATTAACAAACAGCTTCAATATCAATATAAATTATCAATTTCTGTTTGGTCTCATACAATAAGTCCACATAGGCTTATGTAATTTCATTGGCAGTTTTTCTGCAAAAGCGCTTGGTCATGAACATATTTAATTGAATGAAAACTGAATGAAAGTAATTGGTTTCTTAATGAATAAGTCGTAACGGGGTTAATGTATTAATCCCATCATTAATTTACAATGAGAATTTACTTATCAATCCAAAGCCTACAATCTAGACAATCGGGTGACATTGCATAGGCCTAGCCTATCAACCGAATAAAATTTCTAAACCATCTCATTTCAGCAAAAACTATGGTGTTCTTTCATATATAAGCCCAAATTAAATTAATACCTTTTTGTACGACTTACAAATAGTTTGTTATATCAGAAAGTCATATTTTCCACAATTTTATTATTCATATTCAGGTCAGATAAAAACATGTTAGACGTAGATACAGTATGAAAGAATAGAAACCGAAAGCTCTAAAGATTAATTGAAGTGTCTGTCGATGAAATTTTGTCGAATTCGATTGCCAATGCTCTCATCAATAATCTGATCCGAGTTCGTAACTTCGACCTCTGTGTTATCTGGTTCACTTTCAGCTTCAGAATCACCAGAATCTTCAGATCTGCGCCGATCCCTGTAGTTTATAATGAAGTTATGTATTATTGATGTAGCAATAATCACACGACAGCATCGCTCCGGTCTAAATCGCATACCGAAGTGTAAACAGAGGAATTTTCGCTTCAAAATACCAAACAACCGTTCAATGATAATACGAGTTCTTTTGTGACACTTGTTGAACTGGTTCTGTTGTTGAGTGACAGGATTCAACAAGGGCGTCAAAATGTATCTCCTACAAGGATATCCGTTATCGCCTAATAGCACACCATGAGTTGGATTATTTTCCATTTGAAATTTCAAGACTGAATTTTCAAAAATTCGCGAGTCATGGACGCGAGCCAGCCCATCGAGCAACTATGTCAATAATTCTCACTTTATCGTCACAGGTAAACTGACAGTTGTTCGAGAACCATCCTTTTCGGTTTAAAAAATCGTCAGCATTATCAACACTGGGTCTTGAGATTTTGAATGGTGAGCCATCGATACATCCAATTACTTCAGGAAAACCAGTCTTTCCATAAAATGCAGATTGTGTTGTACTTAAATCATCGAAACGTCTTATCATTTCACTGCGAAGATTACATATGGCATCGGTTGTCTTATGGAACAATTTGCAGACTGTACTCTTGTGTACACTATGAAAATCAGATAATACAGACTGTATGCTGCCAGTAGCGTAAAATCTCAAAGTTATGAAGAGTTTCTCGCGATTTGATAATGCCCACATCTTCTTCTTACGTTCCATCAAATGCGAAGCCATAATTTCTTCAAATTTTAAGAACAACTGCTTCGTCATTCTATACCGATTTTCGAATTCCTCTTCATTATAATAAATCATGGGATCTATCCGAGGTCGTAATGATCTGTCTTGTTCACCTTCGGATGAAATTTCGTCAAGATCGTCCAATGCCTCTAAAAACTCCATAGCGAATGAAAGTATTGAGCGCACTGCATTCCTGATGAAACTTGATTTATGACTCAGATGTGTCTGCTGCTACAAGCCTTGCTGGTCGTAACAAATTCTATTGTTATATTCTACGTCGGTAGTAAGTTTGTGACGTCAGCAAAGATATTTGTGAGTTGAACAACCAGTCGGTAGTAAAGTTAGTCGTAAAGTCGAACGCAAATCTGCTTGTAGTAAATGTCGGTCGTAAAGTCGGTAGCAAACCTACCACAAGGTTGAGAAACACGATTTGCTGTAAGTAGCAAATTTACGTCAGTTGTAGACTTACGACCGAGTTGAGCAACCGACCCTTTGTCCCCTGTATAAGATATCAGTGTGCATGTATCTTGAATGTATGTATTCTTTATCGAAAAATGAATCGCTGGTTTCATCATTTATTACTCGACATAATTCCAGCTTGAAAGCGTTGTATAGTGCAAACATCGAGCTCTTTTATATAACCTTGTCTGCGTCCTTTACCTGCAGAGGTGGAAACAATTACAGAAATGGGAAATTATTGTCCAGTGTCCACCATAGAAACCATAGAATCTTTCTATTTTTTGTGTCTAGTCCAGCTCACACGAGGGCCTAGCTAAATATTTTGCGTGATAAGGTCTTTGTAGCATTTGGTCGAGGAGGGGTGGATCGACCCAATTAAATTTTCTATATGCCAAGAATTTTCAATCTTGTCACACTTAATGAAGTAGAATCTTTTTGATGTCGCTGACTATGGTTTCGGATGTGTGCAGATCTTACTATTGATGGGATATATACCGAAGAACTAAGAATTGTATATTCCACTAAAAATGCTCAAAGATCATGCGCCCTAAAAGAATGATGGCACCGTTATGGTGCCTGAACGATGCCAATTGCATTAGGCAATGAAGCATAACGCAAACTATGAAAGTTGGCTCAAAAGACGTGCTAGCGATGAAAGCCTACTATTTCGGAATGTGGGCAAGAGCATAGAGAACATAGGCAGGAGGCAAGAAGTCATAGAGGAGTTTTTTTTATCATTTGTGATCAAAGGAGGATTAGGACTCGCTTCAGTTATCATGCCATGCGTTGCATGAGGAGAATGTTAGGAAGCAATTATCACTCAGCTATCACTTGTATAGAATCTACTATTTCGTCGATCTTTCGAAAATGTGAATTTCACTGATTTCTTTATTTAATTGAAGATTTATTACAGGATTTTTTATGATGTATTATTTCATATACCGGCATCCGAATTCGTCAAGTTTCATTATATTAACACATTTAAAATTAACGTTTCATGATGCGTGCATTGACACGTCTTGATTCAATTCCTTTTCTGCTTTGTATGCGTGTATCTGTATGCATCCGTTAGTGGTACTTTCATAGTAAAAATCCCAAGAGTCTCCTCGATTATCGAAAACTAATGAAGATAATAACTTCAGGATTCCCTGATAATCGAGGGTGCACCCACGCAATTTAGCCAAATTAAAAATTATATGATCACGTTAGATTGTATAAAGTTACAAATTGAACGTCACATTGATCATTAGATATCTCAGATACACTTGGCAACGATTGGTTTACACCCTAAAATCTCTGGATTAAAACTATTTTCTATTCAAAACTATATATATATATATATATATATATATCAATGAAACAGTCAATTCCTTTTGCATTAAAAATAGATCTTTCTTTTGTTTTTTGATTTCATGATTCATAATTTTGCATAATCCATAAATGATCCATAAATGCATAAAATTAAATCACGATATTAATTACAACAACATTTGCAAAAAAATGAATTGGTTCCAAAATACACAAAAATTAAATTATATGATAAAAATCTGCAAAACAAAAAGGTCACTGAACAGTTTCGTTCAGAATTAGTGGATCATGAAATCAGAAAACAAAAGAAAGATATATATATATATATATCTAAAATATAAAAATTAAAACCAAAAGTCAGATCCCTGTGATGTGCGACCGGTTCATGCACACAGGATATCACGAAATCATAACAACTAATGATTAAATCATCAAAAGACATGTAGAAATTACACAAGACATGTGGAGTTTAACAGAGGTTTGAATTTAGTAATAAAATAGCTTTCTTTGGCCTCTCTTATGCTCTTATTGGCATCCCAAGAAAGCTGAAAAAACGGCATAGCTTTGAACTTTATCGGAGAATTCTTTGCACAAATAGCTATATGCTTGCTGACAGGTAATGTGGCTAGTAGGGGATGATTGATGTTATGTCTATGAACTGTCAATCTGTTCTTTAGTTGGTCCCCAGTCTTTCCAATGTATAGTTGTTGACAGCCCAAACATTAGAGCACATAGATGACATTGGATGAATTGCAGTTCATATTTCGTTTAATTTCGAAAGTAGTGTGCTCGAAATCGAAAGATGTACCCTCTATGAGATGAAGACAGCATTTACATTTACCATCATTACATTTTGTCACCCCTTTATTTTCTTATTTCTTCTGAGTAGTGACAATAATGTCCTTGGTTGTTTTTATGCGGCCTGATCTGTCAAAAGGTCTCAGCACTTTTAAATTGTCTCATGACGGCTTCATGACGTTTGCAAAACACTTTGGGTTATTTGGATTATACTTATGAATAAACCGAATTATCTTGCCATTTTGAGTTTTGTTTTTAGTTTTCCAGTTTGAGGTCAGTGCTCTTGTAATCGAACCTTCAATTAATTTTACTGGATAATTTAGTCTATTCAGATTCTCTTTTAGTTCCGAAATTCGTATGTGAAGTCTGTCACTTTCCGATATTATCATCTTTAATCGGTTTGCCAAGTTGAATGGGACATTTCTCAAAATGTGTTTAGGATGACAAGATTTATAAGGTACATATAAATGACTATCGGTTGGTTTGTGGTAAATGTCAGTTTCAATTCTGTAATTCTTCTTGTACATGTTTACGTCTAAGAAATTTATTCTGATTGAACTTTCTTCCATTGTAAATTTTATATTGTTATGCAATGTATTTAAGGAAAGGTATAAGATATTATAATGTCGCCAAATTCACACGGCCAAATCACGAAACAATCGTCAAGATAACGAATCCATTTTCCTCTGAAGTAGTCACATTGAATATCTGTTAGTCTTTCTCTCAATTTCTCGTATAGTATCACCTAAATAGCCCATAACTAAATCTGCATAGCTGTTCCGGATACTTGTTTGTGTATAGCGTCATTAAATGTAAAAATATTGTTATTGAGGTTTAGACTAATTCCTTCCAAAATGCAATCATTTGTAATTCTATTCGGAATCATGTGCCTTTTTTCTGTCAACCAATATTTAAGTGCCTCTAATCTCAAGGTATGAGGTATGCTCGTGCATAAAGACTGGACATCAAATGTAGCAAGAATTTCATCATTTATAGACGTTGGCAATTTACGAAGAAAGTCAAAAGTATCTCTACAAAAGCTCGGGATCGATGCCGCCAGAGGCTGAAGAATAATGTCTATGAATTCACTTAAACGACTGGTGGGAGAGTTCACGTTTCTTATAATCGGCCTAAAACTGATTGTGGGAATATATGTATGTATACAATGTACATGCATATTAGAATACACGTATTTAATTCACTTTTCATATTTTAAACGCACAACTTGATCAATTATTTTTTTCAATCAGGTGACCGTGGTCCACGCGGCAAACGTGGTCTCACTGGAGATGTCGGAAAAGTTGGAGTGAAAGGTCCTAAAGGCCCCAAAGCTGCAGAGGCAGGAGATGTCGGGGAGAAAGGCGACAAAGGAGAAGTTGGTAAGATTATATTAAAGACATTGTTCAAATTGACTGCAGCGAACGGGAGGTAATTCATTGTTATGAGTTCCAACTCGTTTGGTAAATCTCCCTTGAAAAAAATCATAAGCTGCTGGTTATCTTTGATATTGTTCAGTCCCTGTAGCCAACAGATGATGGGCCAGAAAACAAAAGCATGGTGAACGCTAAATTACCAAACGAGTTGGAACTCATAACAATATATTAAAGACTATTGATAAAGCGAAACATGCACATAAACGAGCAATTTAAACATTTGGTTTTCTTCACGGAGAGTTCTGAAGTGTCACCAGAAGCAAGATGCTTCACAATGACATGTTGTTGACATAATGTAAAACTCAGAATCATTTGAATAAAAAAGTAAAATTGAATCTCATCAGTACTGCGACGTTGAGAATTACGCTACATGAAAGTTATATAAATGCGTTAGAACGACGCTGTTATAAACTAGGCTACTATGCAAAGTGTGTAATTAGAAAAACTTGGATAATTTGGTTATATATCAGTCAGCAGACAATTTTATACGAAGTTTTCACATTAGCGGAACGTTTTGAACATCAGCAGACGCTGACGACATCTGCGCCCCGAGCTTGTGCGTAATATGTCAAGTGCCACTCAGAATTTGTTGAAAATCATATTGCAACATAGTCATGAAAGCGCTACTTTTAAAAATGATCGCAGGAAAAATTCGACATGGGCCGAAGCGTAGCTCCCTGTCTAAATGGCACCAATTCGGAAATTTTAATCTCAAGAGAGCAATATTTCAATATAAAAGCTGCAAGTAATCGACAGCGAAAGACAGTACTTTCTTATTTGCATTGATCTACATGTGCATGTTCATTATGGTTGTTATATTGATTTCTTGCAAATCATCTCTTTTACTCAAATATCGTCTTTCTACAGTGGCTTTGATCTGATACTAAATTTCACAAATTCAATCAACTCGTTGATCAGCACAATTAGACATAACAACAGTTTTCCTTACAAAGTGTTCATGATCCACATCTATTTTCCTTGGCCCAGTCTTGGGCCGCAGCCAGCGAGTTGAACAGCACAGCCAAAGTAACACATGGTCATTCTCATTTTCACATCAGAATTGCTTCAATCTACTTTGACAGATAGTTGAATATTTGCAGAGGAAGTTAAGAAAGGATGTGATGATATAGCTGGATAACATGATTATGACTGATTAGAGATCAAACGAGAGCAACTTAGCGGCAGTCAGCACTACAGTAGTGATCCTGAGATAATTATAGCCATCTAAGGCTCTATCAAGAATTTCATTAATAAGATTTAGTCTACGAAACGTTTAGAAATGCACGTTATAACTGATTAAGCTTATACAACCTTCAAAATTCCAAGGTTGTCATAATGAGAATCATACAGACTTCCGACCATTGTGTTGGATAGTTGATAAGGAGCGGGTTGCTTACTAAAATTCGTCGAGAATCAACAATTCAGATAAACACTTTATCTACAGCTCCTACTTGATAGCGTACCTAGAGCGACACAGAAGAAAATATGAGAGTTGATAAATTGGAATATGATGGTACGACCTACATCCGATGTGAATCCAAAAAATCATGTGCGGTCTATCAATCTGTTTTGAGTTGCAAATTAACCTTTGCGTCATGCAATTATTACTCATCAATGAGAAATAAATGAAATATACAATGGATCGAATTACTATGCAAGAGATGTGAGAATGGTAGGACTCAAACCTACGACCACAGGTTGTATAGATCTGTCGTTCTACCAACTGAGCTGAGAATCTCTCATGCGACCGATGTCAATAGGCACGATCATGCCTTTGCTAACACACATCATGTTCCATGTAAAAGAAGAAAAATTGTTTTCAAAACTATCAAAAGTAGACTATAGAAAAACATCTTTAGTCTTCTATGGCAAGAACTAGGATCAAAAAAGACTTGTTCTTCGTTTTTCTAGAAATTCTAATGCGATGACATTTTGGATAAAATTTGTTACTACGGATCTATTAAGTGATTGACTTATTTTGCATACGCACGACTTTCATTAGTGTCTTTTTTGGTGTTGAAATGGATGTGATTGTGTTAACCAATTGTCCATTTATGCAACTATACTTCGTACTTTTGCCTACTATACAAATACACGGAAGGAGTGATTGGACTACACTATGTTGCATATTGCTAGATAAGATAAAGTTTCTAATATCGAATTAATAGCTGCTTTGTCAAAGGGACAAAGAGAAAAGATTTAGCGGGAAATCATATTTAAAGGACTTCGAGTCCTAGCAAAAAAAGCGGAAAGTAAGAAGAATTCTCCTTAATTTTTAATTCTTTTATCTGAATTTTTAAATTTCAACAAACACTGCTGCATACAAAGAGACGATGAAATATGGTGACTTGTTTATGCCGTATTCTTCTTTACTTCAGGCGAAATTGGAGAAAAAGGAATAGTTGGACTTAGAGGGAAAAAAGGAAAAACAGGACGGAAGGGAACGGAGGGGCCGAAAGGTGATGACATTATCGGCCCGGCTGGAGCAAAAGGACCGAAGGGAATCAATGGTTCACGAGGCGATGCAGGTAAATACAGCTCATCACTTTCTATGCTTTTTCTTTCATGCACCTATCAACCACTCGACTGGATAATATCTGACATGCTTCATGAAATATGAACTCATCTGAGATATCTGGATTCTGAAACAAAATGTACATACATGTACATTACATAACACGGTTGGATCTTGGGTTTTGGGTCGACCTTGGGTAGATGATAAAAAACTTGTGTTTTCTATTAATGCTGAATATATACAGCAGGGATGTGGAGTCGGAGTCGGAGTCCTATCAAATGATAGGACTCCAGACTCCGGCCTATAGCTAGACCCGAAACAAAAAAATATCAATCCACGTCGAGTTGAGTGGCGAATTATTTATCCTCGTGGAGCCGTCGCATCCATCCAACTTGAAGAGACATTTGATAAACTTTCATCGAAAATGATTGATAATTGATACATGAGTGATCACTAAAAATAGGTTCAGGTTAGCCTTTAATGATCTATGATGTAGGTTACCACTTCTTTTTTTAAAAAAACTAGGCTATATATACTTGCCGCCCGGAGTCGAAGTCGGAGTCCTATCAACTCCCGGAGTCGGAGTCCTATCAAAATGATAGGACTCCGCATCCCTGATATACAGATCAAGTTACAAAATTTAACATTTTGACTTGAATCTAAGGAGAGCTACAGGATAAGAGCATAAAGTTCTGATATTTTATCAAATTTCCACTGGATTCACAGAACATTTCAAAAATGAAATACTTGTGATTATTAGCTATTTCATTCTGGGCTTGACAATACCGCACATTGAAAGCTCATGCAAATTGTATCTACTGTGAGTTTACATGTATTTTGTTACATTTGTGCATATTGGATTTTTAAAAATTTCGCATATTTATACCTTCGCAGTTATCTTCTCGCCCTTAACTTTCTGTGATAGCCGACATTTATCCAAAAATACATTCATTCACATTTCGTATTCTAAATATGTTTGACCATGCACTTATTGCGCAGCTATGATATTCATAAGTTTGTTTATATTTCTGAATGATAAAATGAAAGCAATTGCTTTGTCATGAGCAATGTGTAACTCAATCATAATTAAATCAAATATCTTAGTCAGTGTATCAGTGTAGGTTAAATTAAAAGAAAACTTTATGACATAGTGCATGTACTTAGGCCACTAATTACAATTATTGCAATAATTAATCGTTTCCCACTAATACCACATTTCTCATGGGCCTAATAGGAATTTTGTCCTGTAGAAGAATCTTTATGTCAGTACAAAATACAAAGAATGCACTTCGTTTACTTGATTTCATTCACTGATTTTAAATTGGGCTTGGGTTTTGGGTTTTGACCCAAAGTTTTTGCCCAACCTTGTACATGACAGTCGAATTTTGATGTCCATAATAGTCAGCAATATTGAATGTTAACAGTAGAAGCGCCAAATCAGCTGCAACCCCTCGGAACGCCGTTTGAGTCAATTTTGATTCATGGATGTTTTCCTTTATTATTTTCAATAATTTATGGTATGGCAACTTTGTTTTATGAACTTCAATAAAGTGAGCCGACTATACATGCGTGTAACTGGTATCGAAGAAAAACAGAAAATTGAATGACCTTTGAGCCTTTGTCATCCATGCATTCATTGTAAAAAGTACGAATATCGGAAATTTGCAATTTTTGATGTTTTCATAGCGCCCATGCAGCTTGCTTGTTTCAGCCTGTCATATAGCATTGGCCAGTAGACTAAATTATTGCTGCTTATTTTTCCCATAGTGCAACCATTCGAGTAAAATCTATTCCAATAAGGGAACACTTTTGTGGTCCACAAACTTTTGACGGCTAATCAGGAGAATACAAATTTTACTGCATCATCACATTGTGGTTGAAAAAAACAGAGCTTTAGCAGACCATTCTACATTTTCACGCATCGCACAAATGACCCATTTATTTCACTTGTTGAATGATATGATCCCCTTCACTAAACTTGTTTCGAAATATTTCTAAAACCCGTTTGCGGGGTACAAATATGCATTGAATGCTCTATAAGCACTACAGTTTCAATTTTAGAGGTATTCAACTTGTAAGTACAGTCAACCACTGAATATCAGTGAAAGGCATTTGCAAATCAATCAAGTATATCTCTCACAGCTTCACATTCACACTGATTTGGCCTATTGACTTATCACAGTGTAATGTACAATATATATAATTTATTAGTCAAACACTCATAATATCATTGGTACATTAGTGACATTTCACGTATTAGGAGCAGAAGTTTGTGGCAGAATATTGATTGCTTCATTACTACTACATCAGACAATTCATCGAGAATATATTGAGACCATATTGATGTTGCAACATTTAATTGCAATCACAGGCCATGTTATCATTGTGAATCAAGAGAAAATGCAAAATATATATGCGATGAGTCAAATCTGACTCATTTGGCCGTTCTTGGGGTAGAGTTCAATATCTATGGAACAAAAATTGATGTCAAGCTTTTCACAGCAAAATGTTGATGAACAACTTGTTTTATTAAAAGTCACGTAATATTAGGGTTGTGGGATTCATATTCACTAAACCAATTCACTTTGAAATCAGAAATGAGTCAAAATTGTTATATGACAGAACAATGGATGCTTCATCTTTATCCACTTCAGTATCGATGATCAATTGATGGGAGATCACTTTGATTACAGCACAGCATTTCAGACAAAACTGCCCACTTTTTATTTGTAGGCCTACTTTATGAAGTAAATGGTTAAAATGTTGACAAGGACTTCCTTTAAGAATCAAGAGAGTGTTGGACACAGAAGGCCTTTCAAAACCTCAACCATTTAATATTGTAAAATTGGCATAAATGAGAAAATGGGGACTTTTGCCCTCACTGTTTTGCGATTTCAACAGCTTATTAGAATAGCATGCAATTGGCTTTGATAAGTGTCAAATTTCAATGGGATGCACTATGAATGCGATATAGGATGAACTGTCCTCTGAATGGATCTTGATTCTCCATCCCTTTTAGGTGATCGTGGTGACGATGGTGATGTTGGTGAGAAAGGAGAACTTGGAAAAGCTGGTCCGGGTGGTGCTAAAGGCCCTCGCGGACCGAAAGGCAATAAAGGGAGTCCTGGATTGGATGGAGACCGTGGTGATCGTGGCAATCAAGGTTTGAAAGGTGACAAAGGTCAATGCAGTTTTTGCGTTGCCGGAGAGAAAGGTCTCCGTGGAAAAGATGCCGCCCTTGCCGAGACTGGTAGTGATGGCGGAAACGGAAAGAACGGTGTGAAGGGATTTGCAGGATCCAAGGGTGAACAAGGTGCAAAGGGATACACAGGCCATATCGGGGTTGAGGTAAGCATAATAATAATAATATATTTTACCACAAAATCTACACAATGTGTAATCAGAGTGGGGTACAGATAAGAGGTTAGAGGAGTTATAAAAGAGTGAAAAAGAAGGTTTTCAATGCTTTCTTGAAGCTGCGAGGGTTTGTTTCATTCCTCAAATGTGGAGGGAGCGAATTCCATAATGAGGGTCTAACGAATTGAAAGGCGCCCCTGGCACCAGCTGTTCTTGATAATGGTTGATGGAGTAAGGGGGCGTCCTTCGACCTCAGTGACATGAACGATGCAGAGGATGCAGCAGGAGTCAACAGATCTTTAAGGTAAGTAGGTGAATTGCCGTAAATACAATTGTGCACTAGGCAACACACTTTGAATTATACACGGAGTCGCAGAGGTAACCAATGAAGGCTTCGGAGAGTTTCAGAAATGTGAGCACGTTTCGGAAGTCGACGCACAAATCTGGCACAGGCATTTTGAACTTTTTGGAGTCGAAGTATGTTCGAAGTCTTACAACCTGCATAGATGACATTGCAGTAGTCCAACAACGTGAATACAAAGGAACAAATTAAAGTGTTGGCGTGATGGTCACTTTTTGTATCTTCGGATTCTATAAAGATTTCGCAGAATAAGAAATGATTTTTTCCGAATCTGATTGACTTGGGCATCAAACGACAAGAATCAGTTAGTGATGAACATTTTTTTTCTGTAAATGTCAAGTCATGATTTGTAGTTGCTCAGAGAGAAATTAGATCTTAATTGTAGTGATTGATGTCTCACCTATCGCCTACTCTCCCTCCCCTTAGGTTTTCATAGGTAAATGTCTGCATAAGTCGCTCATCAAATGGATCAGTAACTAAGTTATAGTAACGGGATCTTAGATGCTTTCAAAGGGATTCTGCACAAAAGCGCCTTTAATACAATCCCTTTTATAAAGAAATAGCTTTCCGAGCATATCAAATATACACTGTGAGAGTGAGAAACATCCCCTGAAATTGCAAGTTTTATTTATATTGGTGTTCCATCGCTATTTTTGGGTAGAGGGACTGACATGGACTATAGGGATCTCAATGTTAGCAGTATATATTCAAAAACCGAACGCTGTCATCTTGGAGGTAGCGATCAGGAGCCGCACTGTGATAACACTATTATATTACATATGATGATTTCATAGACTCAACAACAATTCCGGTAATTGTCATGAAGCTAAATAATCGAGAATAACATTGAGATAAAATTTCAACACGCGAACAGCTTCATAAACTTATAACTAGGGGAAATTGTGAAATGTATAAATCAGTTTCAATCTATTAAACAATGGACATTGAATAGAGCATTGGAAATTCAAATGTCTTCAGGGTGTTCACGTTGATCCTGCAGATTGCTAATGAAGAACTTAATTTGCCACTTATATCTAAGTGTGTAAACACTGTCGAATTTAACACAGTATTGCCATTGATGGTTGCTATATTTGAAATGCAGCAAACAAATTCAAAGTAGCTGTTCAAAACGCCACACTTCATAGGCCAAATACAAGTTACAGCGCTTGAAAATGAGTGGTAAGCTCATTCAGGTGATATGTCTCGTAGTAAGCTTTCCATGCGAGTAAGTGGATTTGTCATGACGATTCATTGATGAGTCGTTGATGTAGAAGGTATATATGATGACTTGTACGTCATGGTTGCTGATGCACGAGATTTTCATCATTTCATATTAATTAACTTTCATTTACTCGTTCGTCCTGATCACACAGCTATTTCGTAGAAATATAGACGACACAACTAAGTTTTCAATTGTTGTATATTATTATTCACATGCAAGATGGCAGATGTAGGCAGGAACATCAGACTGACAAATCACAAGCGCATTTATATTGGTTTGACATGCTGCAAGGCGGATGATGAAAGTGAAACTTTGCGAATATTCGAAATAGAGTTTCAAAGAGCTGTAAAACGTGACAATGCCGCCGACATCATCCGAAAATTTGAAGACACTGAATCAATCGAAGACATCAAGCATTCTTCTTCGAAATTGCTGGGAATGGTCACAATTACACGCAAATGCTGCAAAATCAGTGTTTGCTGGCAATGAGAAGGTTCATCGACATCAACGAAACTTGGTTTCAGCAAAATGGGGCACCTTCCTATTGCAGCGCAGAAGCACAAAAATGGCTCGATGTAAATTTCAATTGTCGCTGGATTAGTAGGCTTAGTGAATTTGAATGTCCTCGTCGTTCTCCGGACTTAAGTCCGCCTTAGTTTTTTCGTAGAGGAGTTCTTAAGAATCGAGTTGGCGGACAGTATCCAGCATCAATTTCAAAAATGAGGCAGCGTATACCAGTAATGGGCAAAAGACCGTTCCAGGACACCATAAAATCAGAAAAAATAGTATCTTTAAAAACGACATAAATTCATGAATTTGAACCCTTTTTCAGGTTTTTAAGACCTAAATACATGAATTTAGTCCATTCAAAAAGTACCATTTTTTTCAAAAATGGTACTTTTAAAAACGACATAAATTCATGAATTTAGGTCTTAAAAACCTGAAAAAGGGACTAAATTCACAAATTTGGGCGTTTTTAAAAATACCCAATTTTTCAAATTTTTCAAAATCTCAAATTTGAGAATTACAATCGGGCGAAGCCCTAGAACCTTCGGTTCGATTTTCACCCGCCCCCAAAATCATGACCGTTCTAGGACACCGAAAATCATAAAAGTTAAGAATCTCAAAATTTGAGAATTACAATCGGGCGAAGCCCTAGAACCTTCGGTTCGATTTTCACCCCCGCCAAAATCATGACCGTTCCAGGACACCGAAAATTAGTATTTTTAAAAACGTCTTTTAAATCCATTTTTCAGGTTTTTAAAATATATCATGTGACTAAAAATATTTCTTTAAAAATGGAAGAAACAAAAGTGGATGAAACAAAAGTGGAAGGAACTTCAGAAATGGAAGAAACCGCAAGAATATATCCTTCGTTATCATATGAACGTAGTTCTACTTTAATGGACATTGAAAAGATTAACATTGAAAAAATGAATAAAGAAAAACACAAAGATAGAGTTAGGTATATGAAAGATAAGGAATCACAATTATTATTAAGATTAGAGCATTATAAAAAATTAAGAAAGAGATGGACTAAAGTTAAGAATGTAACACAAGGAATTGGCATATTCTTTACAATAAGTTTGGGTGCTTTAACAATTGTTATATCTTCAGGTGTTTTAGTAATTCCAGTAGTTGCTACAGCTTTAACAGGTACGGGTGTTTTTGCAACTTCACTTGTTACAATGTTAGATAAATCTTTAATAACTAAGAAACGAAAATCATTAAAAACTAAGCATTTACATATTAAAGAAGTATATGATAAACTACACTACTACTTTCAAAGAGTATGTGATGATAATGTTATTACGTTAGATGAGATTGAAAAATTTGATCAAATAGCTAATGAAGTAAATCAAATATCATTTCAATCACAGACAGAAAAAGTTAATGATAAAAATAAAAAGGATGGCAAAATTTCTAGTGATGGTAAAACTTTTATTGATGATAAAATTTCTAATGAAGAAAATGACAAAATTTTTTTAGAAGAGCTAAAAACTTTAAGCGAAAATTTAAGCAAAACTTTATTAAACAAAACTTTATTAAACAAAACTTAAAACGAGAAAACTTTAACCGAGAAAACTTTAAACGAAAAGATGTTAGACAACAAAGAAATAAAAAAATAATTTGTTCAGTAAAATGTTTTTGCTGTATTCCAATGTTACCACAAAATTCAAATATTATATTTTAAAAATGAATAAAATTAGAGCTGATAATTATAAAAGAATAAAACAATTAGAAGAGTTAATAAAACAAAGAAATATTATGAAAGAAAATCATCTTCAACATAGAATGATAAAAGCTGGTATTCAATCTGATATGTTTGAAAAAATGCAGCAAACCGAGCAAGTAAAAACTGATTTTGAGAAAACTATGAAACCATTTAAAACTCTTGAAAAAGAAAGTACAAATAATGATAAACAAATTGATATAACAGATCCAGAGCACAAAACTGTATTAGATGACTATGGATTACTAGAATCAAACATTAATAAGAAATTACCAAAATCTATGCAATTTGAACATTCTATTTCATTTATAGATGGAAAAACAATACCTAGATTTTATCTCGGACAAAAAGAAATATTTCCACAACCTTTTCGAGGTATAATTTTTTCACCAGATAAATCTCCTTTTAATTTAGATAGAAATTTTGTTAATCTTTTAAGAGGAGCAGATTTAAATAATTATGCTGTAGAAGATCTCATAAAATATAAAGCTATGTTAGATAGAGTTGGTGCAGTAAAATCTCTTAGACGTTATAAACAATTAGAAAATTTATTATCAACGGGAGTTAAAGTAGGGAAAGGTTTATCTGAAAAACAGAAAACTGAAACAACTGTATTTTTACCAGATGATCCCCAAGAATTACTAAATAGATTAAATATTTTAATATCTGCAATAAAAGAAGGACATAATTCTAGTTTCAATGAAATTCATGCTATATTGAAAAGACTGTTAGAAAAGAAGATTCTAAATGAAGAGGATTATAAAAGTATAACCGGACATCTTGATGTCCTCCAGGGCTTCGCCCGAACCGGACATCTCTGATGTCCTCCAGGGCTTCGCCCGTAGCTGAAATATGTTGTTGTTTTTAATTTTTTATAAAAAAAAATATTTCATAAAAAAATATTTATTTAATTTTTTTAGTTTAAAAATGTGTTCAGCAGATTTAGACAAAATTAATAATCATTTAGAAAATCTAACAGAGATTTTGGGTTCATCAAAATTTAGTACGACGTTAAAAATTATAACAACTACTTCATCACACACTTGTAATTTAGAACCCATTCTACATTTGGAACAAAATAAAAATTATCAAATTGCATTGACTAGTTTCTCTACATTTAACACTATTCAAAACGTTATCAAAGATGTGAATGATCAATTTAAATATTCTACTGATAAAGGCAAAACATGGAAAATACTAACTTTTCTTCCTGGTTCTTACGAAGTTGAATCAATATCAAATGAAATTAAGAGACATTTAGGTATATCATTTAAAGATAAGAAACAATTACATTTTGCAGTTGAACCGGCAGTTAATAAATTTTCTCTTACTTTAGACGAAAATCATCAAGTTGATTTTAATCATGATAGATCATTGTCAAAGCTATTAGGATTTAATAAACAAACCTATAGTCAAGGTTATCATTTAGGTGAGAAGATTCCAAAAATAACTGAAATAAATTCAATTGTTGTACATTGTGACATTATTGAAGGAGGATATATAAATGGTAAATTATCAAATTTAATATTCAGTTTTCCAGCTTTTACTGTACCCATTGGTTATAGATTAAATGTAATTCCACAAACATTAATATATTTTCCTATTACAAGAAAAACTATTAACAACATTAACATGAGAATCACTGATGAAAAAGGACAAGAAATAAATTTTGGAGGTGAAGAGATTATGATAGATCTTTTGGTTCGAGAGGTATAAACTCCCGTTCGGGAGGTATAAACTCCTACGCGAAGCTAGAGAAGTTTAATTTTCTTCTTCTTTAGAAACAAAAAATAAAAAAAAATAAAAATAAATTTTTTTATTAAAAAATGAGTGAAGTACTACCATTAAATAAAAAAAAACTTAAATTTAATCATCATCCAAATTTATCTAATAAAGTTTTGTCAGTTATTTGTGGAAGATCAGGTTGCGGAAAAACGTATCTATTATTTAAAATTTTAACGACTCCAAATTTTTTGGATTATAACAATCTTATAATTTATACAACAACGGCAGAACAACCCGTCTATCAATTTTTAAAATATGGATTTGAAAATAATCTTAAAAAAACAGCAGTTGCTTCATTATTCAAAGAATATGAAAAATCTGAAGATGAAGAAGAAATAAGTTCGTGGTGTGAAGAAGCAGCAAAAAATAATCAGTTAGTAGAATCTAATAAAAATAACCATATAAAGATACAATTAATAGATGATAGTGGTAATATGCAAGATCCTAGTAAACTAGATAAAACAATGAAACATTGTGTAATTTTTGATGATTGTGTTAATGATAGAAATCAGTCAGTTCAGAGAAATTATTTCACAAGAGGTAGACATAATAACTGTAGTGTATTTTATTTAACACAAAGTATGTATTCATTAGACGGAAGTGTTATTAGAAAGAATGCAAATATATTTATACTATTTGAAATAAATGCAAGAAACTTAAGTGATTTGTTAAGAGATTTATGCGTAAGAAATAAAGATGAATTTAAACAATCGTGTAATAATGCTTGGTCAAAAGATTATGGCTTCATTACAATTAATATTGATAAAAAAATTCATGAAAGAGTTATCGAAAATATTTTCGCGGAGTGATAAAAATATACAAATATAGTGTTACAATATTTTTTTTATTTTATATATATATCAAATTTGTCTATCTTAGAAATTAGAAAATTAAAAAGGTTCAGTAGTTATTCCATCAGGTAAAATTTTTCTTTTATCATCAAATGGATCTAATGCTAATTTATGTTCTTCTTTTAAATACATGTTATGTTTTTTTGAATTAAGTCTATAATTTCATGCTGTTTTTATTTCATTATTAAATAATACATTTTTATAATCTTGAAATGTTATTTGATTAGCCACTGATGCCTTTGAAATTCCTTTTAATGTTTTATGTGTTTTAATATTATTAGTTGTATCATAACAGTAACATTTAGATTTTAAAAATATAGCTTCTGTTATGAAATCTTCATTTCCTTCTAATTCATCTTTTACTTTACATAAATCAGAAGGATGAATGATATCTTTTATTTTATTAATTTCTTCATCAAGTGTAGAATTATACGGTATTGTTAATTCTAAGAAAATAGAATCGGTATCTGTAAAGTGTAATTTATAGTTTTTGCCATAAGCAGGTGCTAAATAATCATATATAAAACTATACATAAATAGTTTAGCTAATTCTAATATAGTGAAACCAATGAAATTAAACTTATCATGTTTTACAATGCTTCTTCTTAGATGAACAGCACAAAGTTCATCACTGAATCTAGTAGTTCTTTTATATGTAGGTTTCCTTGTTAAATTTTGAAATCTATCTCTATCATAAACTATTTCAATATTTTGTCTATTACGCACATTTTCTAAAGTCTTACCATAAAATGCATTATTCATTAATTTGAAGAAAACGTTTCCAAAATCATCTTTATTTCTTCTGGCTATTTTACGTTTTTCAATATTGAACTCTATATAATTTTTTAACCATTTAGATTTTCTATACTCTAGTTTTCGATGTATTTTGGTGAGAATCATGCCATGATCTAAATACCAATCTAGCATTCTTCCTTCAACAACATACTTTCCTTTATTACCTTGTGTTAACTTTTTGTTGGTCTGTATTTTTTCGGTATTATAGATTTTTGATAATCTGAAAAATCTTCTATATTAGGAATTTTGTTTTCGGGACAGAAAGGATAATATTTTGTTGCGTCTTTTATATAATCAGGATATACTAAATCAACTTCATATACATAACCAAAATTATTTTCACCATCATATGTTTTTTGATAATCTAGAATATTACACCATGACATTTCACCTGTTGGTAATTCTTGTATCATGCAAGAAGAATATAAGCTATTAAAATCATAATATAACAAATAGTTTTCTCTCATGAATTCATCAATTGCATTTTCACGTTCTACTCCTTCTCGTTTCGTTCGAAAAATTTCTAATATTTTTTCTTTTTCTTCTGGAGATAAAGGTTTCATTATTCCATATGTATGTGGATTTACTTTCTTATTATAACATTTAACATATCTATTACCTAAAACTGATGAAACTCCACCTCTAATTCCAGATTCAAAAAATAATAATTTATCATATGTATTTTCTTTATAATGTTTAAGTTTAACGGACTTTGTCCTAGAGCCATCGGCTTGAACACCAGTATGTTTTAATCCTGCTAGCCATGTTAAACCTGGTGTAAAATAACAATAACATGGATCTATTCCGTAATATTCTAAACACATATCACGAAAGTTTTCGAAAAGATCAGCTAGTATTAATACATCTATCTGAAGATATTTCATTGTATAATCATACATTGTTTTACAATTTAACTCTCTCCAACTCTTTTCAGCTTCTGCATAGTCTTCGTCAGATAATTTTGATTGTTTTAATGTTGATTTAAATTCATTTATTGGAGGAAGTTGTTTTTCTTCCATAATTTTATTCACAGAATTAAAATCAGTCTTCGACTGTGAACCACAGGTTTTATCTCCAGTTATATCAGTCTTCGACTGTGAGCCGCAGGCTATATACTCATACGGAAATATTCCTTTTAAAGGTTTTAAATTATATTTATTTAATATTTTACATTGTTCAGATTTCAAAGTTTTTCCCATAACATCTAATGAATAAGGAGTAAAAAATCTAAATGCATCTAAAATTCTAATACAACCTAATTGCATTGAAAAATATTCTTCTTCTGTTTTACATAGTACATTTATTTGTTGTTGTTGTAATTTTTCAGATGAAAATAAATCTTTCATTACTAGATGGAAATCATATTTAGAACCATTATAGAAATATAAAGGAACAAAGTTATATTTAAATTTATTAGCATTAAGATTACAAGAATTATGTGCTGCACCTCTATATAATCCATTTAGATGATCATGATCTTTTACCTTGACGGCAGAGCCGTCGCTTCGCCTATCAAGATATCTACCTTTGCCATTTTTATAATTTTTTGTAAATTCTCTTCCACAGTAATAACATTTTGTTTCATTAATAAAATTTAATTTTTCTTTTTCTGTTAATGGCATCATCGGTATATTTGTTTCAAGCAATTGTGAAAAACGTCCTTGTAATTCTTCTACTTTCTTTGTAAACATTTCTGAACTATCTTCACCATAGTATTGAAAATATTCTGATTTAAATAATTCAGGATAATTTGAATGAATGTACATTCCCCAACATAATGGTTTTTGTTCAAATAAATATTTTTCTTTACTTTGTTCAGCTGAACTTTTTCCAGGTGCACTTTTTTCAGAATTAAAAACCGAAGGTTCTAGGGCTTGGCCCGTACCATTTTCAGAATCGGGTGAAGCCCTGGAACTTTCCGTTCGATTTTGTGTCATATTAACATTATATGCTTCAAAATCACAATAAATAGTAAAGGGTACTTTATTTTTAAAATACCATTTATTATATTCTAAATAATCATCTTTAGGAAAAGTATTTTGAACTGCTTCGTTTTGTTGACAATTCTCCAAATGTCTATTCATTTCTTCTAAAGTTCTAAAACTTGTCATACATTGAAGACAAGGAAAATTTTTATTATCTGAAGTTTTTGTAAATATAGAAACATCTTTACACAATATAAAATGTCCCTGATAATATAATATATTCGCTTGTGCTGGTTGTTTTGTCTGTTCTAATTTTACAAATTTATCTTGATATATTTCATGTGTTTCATTAATTTCTTTTGTAATATTAAATGTATTTTGATGATAATTTTGATTTAATATTTGTAGCTGATAAATATATTCTTTATCATATTGTTCTTTATATTGTTGTAGACATTTTTTTAAACATTAATTTAATCGGAGCGAAGCTCCTCTGGCTTTAGCCGATTCTTTATTTTCTTCATTATTTAATTCATTATTTTCTTCATTTAATTTTTGAATCGTTTCTATCTTATTTTCATATTTATGGCCATATTCTTGTACTAATATTTTTGTTTGTTGTTGATAATCTGTTTTACATTTTTGTAAACTTTTATTTAAATTTTCTAATTTTTGTTGATATTCTGAAGATAAAGATGAATATTTGTAATTATAATCATCAGTACGTCCTTTATAATTATTATGATTAATCATTATTGGTGATAATGTTTTAACAAGTTCAAATTTTTCAGTACATATTATATTTCCTTGGTAAAAAATATTATGATGCATGTAATTTCCTCTATCATTATATACTATTTCTGATTGACATAAATTTTTATTATTCAAATAAAATCTTTTTGAATCTGAGTAAAGTGGAGTAATTTTACCAATAGAAACATAATTCACATTTAATTCAAAAACATTTACTTCTATTAAATTTTTATTCTTTTTATGAAACTTTTTTAACCTATTATAATCATATGGAAATTCATCTAAGCCATCAGAGAGATCAAATTCATTTATGTATTCTTCTTTATTATAATGACTTAGCTTTCTTTATGATATTCTGCAGGATGTAAATGTGCTATAATACTCCACAGAAAACAATAATCATCTTCATTTTTTATGTTGATTATTTGTGGTGAACTGAAAGGCAAAGGAACATAACTACCACCAGTATTATTTTTATATTTATCAATTACTATTTTCTTAGATAGTATTTTAACAAATCTCCAACCAGATTCACGTAACTGGGCTTCAATTATACAATTTTCTAATTTAAGTATCATCGATTCAAATATGGGTTGTATATCATTTACATTATGAATTTCTTGTGAATTTGTAAAATGTCCTTGTATTATTTCTTCAGGAATTCCATCAGGTCCATTTTTTGTATAAAGTACTTCTACATTCATATAACATTTGAAAGATTTCTTAAATATATTATAAAAGTTTGTTAATACATTATAAAAAGTTTCATCGGTTTCATTATATTCAAAAGACTGATTAAATAAATATTTTATATTTGCTAAGGCTTCATCAAATTCATCTATTTCGTTAAATTCATCAGTATCGCTAAATAAATATCTTCCATCTGGTACGGGCGAAGCCCTAGAACCTTCGGTTTGTATGGTCTCATCTTCACTATTAAAAAATTTTTTATATTCCGAATGTGAATAATCATCAAACATTTTTTTAACTTTTATATCAGTAGGCAATGTTTCTAGATAGTTTTTATAACTATTTAATTTTAATATATTTCCTTCATCAACTCGTTCTACATTTTGTAAATGCAATTTACTATTTAAATGAGATTGATAACTTCTTTTTGTTTGCAACTTTTTTTTACATAAGACACAATAAAACTTGGTATTTTCCATTTTTTTTTATTTTTTTAGAGAAAATTTAAGAAAAAAATTTGTGTTTTAATTTTAGATATAAACATTCTAATATCAAGGACTTGAGTGTCATTTTATATTATTATATATTTCACGTTCTTTAGTTATTTTTTTCTTTATCACATTAAGTTTTATCATATTAAGTTTTATCATATCAAGTTTTATCTTATTAAGTTTCATCATATAATGTTTTATCAAAAGATAATTTAAATTTTTTTTCACTAACTATTGATTCATCATCATCATCATAAATTGTTTCTTCATCATCATCATAAATTGTTTCTTCATCATCATAAATTACACTTTTTGGTATAGGATGCCCTTCCATGATAGGATACCATTCTCTTATTGGAATATCTAATTCTAAATTACATCTTTTATCTGATAATAATATAATAGAGAAAAATATTGGTCTTTGATCTCTTTTGGAAAATTTAATAACACCACCATAATCTGAATCACTTTTAGTTTTTGTTAAAGATGATAAAATTTTAAATTGATTAGATGTAAATCCTAATTTAAATTTTGTAGACCCGACACATACAGTCTGCGACATTTTATTAGGACCACCCATATTTTTTTAGTTTTTTACAACTAGCTACTTGTTGATGTCATATTATCTTTCACCCCTGTCAATACATTAAATAGGCATGTATGCCAACAATATACCACAACATAGCCATCTACTGATTAATAACACAGACACCAGACACTCAAACATAAAAATTGACCGCGACATATTATTAGGACCACCTTCGACATTTAGATAAGAAGCTTTCTTTTAGACATGACAACGCTAGATAAAGATCTATTATCAGTTATTTACTTATATGTCGATTTCTTAGCAATCCAAATTGTGTGTTCTGTTTGCCTTATTTGTGCATTGTCGGCTTGCTGTGAGAAACTATCATTAATGTGTGGTGTGTGTCGTCGCCTGCGCACGCACACTGTTGTCTGTCAACAATAAAGATATTAATATTCATTATGAAATCGATCCTTGATTTGCTTTGCATCATCGAGACCAGATATCTGAACTATTGAGATAACATGGATATCTACCAATACGATTTATGTTTAGGTCTAACGTGGAAAGTCTAAATCCTACTCATGAGTAAAAACGGATCTAACAACAAGCATAAGTGGCTCGTAGATGGAAGCTTTGTACAGCGAAGAGTTTTCTCAGCGTGAAATCGCTACTCGTTGTTATGTTTCAAAGTCGTCGGCACTACTTGTTCAACGGAATATGACTTCTGGAAATCCTTATGCAGCAAACCGACGATGACGTTGTGGAGCATGATGAAAATTTACGACCCAAGATGGCCGATTTCAAGAGCGCAGGCCTACTGTTTGAAAAGGGTGGCTAATAACGTCGTCCCAGCTACGAAGACCATGGTAGAAGCGTTACATCAACGAAGTGGCACACACTGTTCAACGAGGGATGCATAAAATGATTGCCAGCGGGATTGCGGTCACGGAAAGTGTCGTAACTGACCCCATGCATGAAGATCTAATAGGCTTAATGTTGCCACTCGCCATGTCAATTGGAGCGTCAATGACTGGTGAATGGTGGCATTCTGCGTAGAGCCGAGCCTTGAGAGTCACCCACTACTCGTCAGCGAATGTGGCAGTGATCACTTGCTCCTGCGTTTCAGTCCGTCAAACACCAAGCAAAGGTCATGCTGTAGGCCTGTTTTCTTGCGAGGAAACTGGTAGGTTTCATGTTTGTGAGTGCTCTATTAACTCGATTCGACTTCATCCTTACAAGTGCTTCAGAGAAGGGTGATTCCATAGTTCGTGACTGCTGGTTTCCGGAAAACAGCGGACTGCTTATGCAAGAGGGAGCTCCCTGCCACACTGTCAGTATTGTGAAGCGACATTTTGATGACATCAGCGCCACTTTGTTGGAAGGACCATCTCCGATGTAAACCATTCAGAACATTAATGCGCTATCATGAAGCATCGGCTGCATAAGATTTACATAAGATGTTTGGGTTGCCAATTACAAAACAAAAACGCAGCGTTGTCATGTCCAAAAGAAAACTTTTTATCTAAATGTCGAAGGTGGTCCTAATAATATGTCGCGGTCAATTTTTATGTTTGAGTGTCTGGTGTCTGTGTTATTAATCAGTAGATGGCTATGTGGTGGTATATTGTTGGCATACATGCCTATTTAATGTATTGACAGGGGTGAAAGATAATATGACATCAACAAGTAGCTAGTTGTAAAAAACTGAAAAAATATGGGTGGTCCTAATAAAATGTCGCAGACTGTAGTTGTCTAACAGTATCTTCAACTATACCATCATTATTATTTTCAATTGTAAGAAAATGAAATTTAGATAAATTTTTATAATTACTAATATTTTTATAATCTTTTTTACCATTTACACCTTTTTCAGATGTTACAGAATCATCATTATTATCATAAGATTCTTTAAGATCGGGCAAAGCCCTAGAACCTTCAGTTCGTTTATTATGAATATGATTATGGTCATTGTTAATAGTATAAGGTGTAGTCCACATATAAATTTTCTCTTGTTGAGCTAAACCATTTATATAAGATTTTAACAAATTAATATTTAAGTTTGAATATAATCCTATATAAGTATCATCATCATATCTTTGCGGCATTTCTAATGTTTCTTGTTTATAAATTGTGTCTCTATAATAAACTTGACATAATAATTCTTCATTATGTTTTTTACTCTCGATATGAATATTATATTGGTTTTGTTCATCAACAAATAATCTAATTTTTTCCTTGGAAAACGATTTTAATTTTTTAACTAATTCTTTGATATTGATATAATTAATAATTTTATTTTCTATCCACTCAGTATTACTAATCGGTAAAACTGCTCTAATAAATCCATAAACATTATTATGACCTATTATAACCATATTTTCTTTATTTAATTCCACATAAGCTACATCATTATATTTACTAACAATATCCATAAATTTAATAAATGGATCCCCCGGAAATAAACAATAATTAGTTTCTATAGAAGGTAAACCTTTAGTCTGTTCTCTAAATATTTCGGCTTGTAATAGAAATAAAATATTAACATCTATACATGGATTATTATTATTATTATTATCAAAACATTTATTTTCAAATCCCGTTGATCTCGTCGAATAAGAAGAACAGGATGATGCGGGCGAATATAATTTTTTTAAATTTGGATTTTCCATTTTTTATTTTTATTAGAAAAAATTTTATTTTTTATTTTTATTAGAAAAAATTTTATTTTTTATTGTTAAAAAATGATGTTACCAAATGTTGGTGGAGGTGCATATATCCCGAATAATCGTGAATTAGAAATAGAGATAGAAAATTATATCATGAAAACTGGAGACGTTTTATCTGGTCCATTACATCTTTCTATTCTTCCGCAACAAAATACAGAGTTAACAAATAAACAATATGTTGATACACAAATCAATGATTTAAAAGAAAAATATATAAACGATGTTTTGGTTCCACTGATGAATGAATTGAAGTTGCTTAAACTTAATGACAAATCATTAAACGAAAAATTATTAAAACTTGATAAAAAGGATAGAGAGCTAGAAGCAATATAGCAAAACTTTTTAAAAAGATTTCTGAACAATCAAAAATTTTAATATTACTTTCTTTAAATTTAAAATCTGCAGTCATTAAAAATAAACATCAGATAAAAATGTTAAAAGAACAATTAGAAGATGAAATAGAAAATCTACCTGAAAGAATTAAAAAAAATTTAAAGCAGTTACAAACTACATTCCAAAAAAGTGTTGATGAATTAAGTTCTAAAATTACTCAACAAATGAAAAAGATGAATAGAATAATAAATGAAGTAAACTCACTTAATGAAAAAGTTGATAAAATGAAAAATCTTAAAATCAATTTAGAAAATGAATTAAAGAAAAATTTACAA
Source organism: Prostheceraeus crozeri (assembly GCA_907163375.1). Lineage (NCBI taxonomy): Eukaryota > Metazoa > Platyhelminthes > Polycladida > Euryleptidae > Prostheceraeus > Prostheceraeus crozeri. The sequence goes on along the minus strand of CAJQUW010016868.1, from coordinate 5,252 downwards.
GAAAACTCTAAAGAAAATAAGGAACAGTTAGATGCTGTTAAAAGACAATTAGATGTTCTTAAAATTAAGTTAAATGCACTTAAAACGGCATTGAAGATTAATCAGCAGAAAATGCAAGTTAATAGAAAAGAAATTAAAGTACATCACACGCTGCTTGACGCAATAGATAAAGTGCAACAGGCAATTAATAAAGTTATCTCGAAGTTGTTGTCCATTCACAAACGTAAATCTTGATCGGAGCGAAGGTCCTCAGGTTACTAACCAATCGGAGCGAAGCTCCTCGAGGCTTTAGCCGATCGGACCAAAGGTCCTCAGGTTACTAACCAATCGTAAATATTTTTTCCCAAAAGTCAAATTTAATCCTAAAAAATGCCTATAATTTATAAACATAATCTTAAACATTTTGCTTCAAATCAAAGAATTGCTCATGAACCATCTCAGAAACCTGTGTACCATTATGATAGTGTAGAAACTGTCGGAACACAAAAGTTCCTAGGCAGCGCAGGTGCCGTCCAAAAAGAAGGGGATGGCATCTTTTCTGGTATTGGTAGTATCGTTAACTTAATTAAAAATAATAAAGATTTGATTACATCTGCTGCAAAAGGAGCAGCTGCTATAGGTAGTACAGCTAGTGCAATATCAAATGCTGTTAAATCACAAAACGAATTAAAACAACTAGAAGCTATTCGTAAACTCAAGAATGATTCTGAAGAACTAAAAAAATTAAAAAAACTTTCAGATGAAACAAAAAATAAAATTGCTAACATAGCTGTGGAGGGTGAAACCTTGAGGAGCGGAGCTCCGTCTGATAGTAAACATAATGAAAAAACAATTGAAGAAATAAGAGGTAATGGCGTCAGCAGCAACCTTCGGTCTAACCAGCAAAGCTGTAGCGGAGCTGGTCTAGCAAAATTCTAAAATTATATTTAGTAAAATTCTAAAATTATATTTAGTAAAATTCTAAAATTATATTTTAGTAAAAATTTTTTTTCTGTCTGTGAGAAAAACAAAAAGTCAAATTATTTCTTATAAAAATGCCTTCGCTTATCGAAAATAAATTTAGATTAGATGATCCTCCGTTCACCAGTTACAATCAAAAAAAGAATGACTGTATAAGAATTGCTATGAATCCCGGATCTTCCAGTAGAGTAAACACTGGAGGTGATTTAATTTTTGAAGTTGATAATCAGCAGAGCTATTTATATCTACCTGATTCATTTTTACACTGTGAATATTCTTTGTATAGTGATGCTAATTTTACAACACCATTACCAGATACCGATAATATTACACTAGAAAATAATTTTTTTCCAAGATTATTTACACAAATGCGTTTAGATGTTGCAACTCAAAATATAGAAACAATAAGTGATTCCCCAGGTGTAATTGATACAATGCTTAGATTTATAACAATTGGTGAAAATAATAAAAAGCATGAAGTCGAAGGTTGGTTTCCTGATACTAATGATGGTATAATTATTGATGATTTAACTCACGCCGGAACAGATGCCGCAGGAATTGCGAAAGATGTAGAAAATATTGCAAAACATTTAAATAAAACAAACAATACTGCATATAAAGAAAGACGTGAATTTAACAAGAAAAGTAAACAGACAGTAAATTGGTCATTGTCTCCATTATTCGGATATTTAGATTATGACAAAATATCATATCAATTTAAATTTAAATTAATAATTCATCGTACAGCAAATAATGAATTAATCTTTTTTGGCAAAACTGGAAAAAAAGCATATTTAAAAATTGATAGACTTGAATGGTGGATTACGCATATTACTCCTAGTTTAGAGGTTGAAACAGCTATTGCAAAAAGATTAAATACTAACAAACCAATTCCAGTAAATTGTCTAAAGCGTACTGCTAGTTCAGTAACTTTTTCCGAACAAAGATTTAACTGGCATTTTACTAGAACTGCGAATACCCCAAGATATTTATTACTAACATTTCAAAGAAATAATTCTCCAAGTTTTGATAAGAACAATAATATTTTTCATATTAATACAATTCGAAGTTTACAAGTTTCATTAAATCAAACTCGATATCCAATTGATCCATTAAGATTCGATGATACCAATAATCAATTTATGGAAGGATATGATTCTTATAGAAATCTTTGTATAGAATTTGGAGTTGAACCATAATTAACTCCTGGAGATTGGAGACATTTATATCCAATTTTCTGTTTCGATTTAAGTGCACTATCTGAAGATATTATTAAAAATGGTTGTGATGTAACGATTAATATTGAAAAGAAAGATTCCACAACTTCATTGATGGCTTATGGTTTATTGCTAGAAGATGCAAAATATTCTATTGAAATTCTTAATGGAAAGATGGTTAGGATCGGCTAAAGCGCTAAAGCCAGAGGAGCTTCGCTCCGATAGGTTAAAGCCCAAGACTTAGTCGATTAATTAATTTTTTTTCATAACTAGAATAGATTAAAATTTTTGTTAACTTAAAAATTCTTAACTTAAAAATTTTTTCATAACTAGAATAGATTAAAAAAATTCTTAACTTAAAATTTTTTCATAACTAGAATAGATTTAAATTTTCGATAACTTAAAATTTTTTTATTAAAAATGTCGCAAGCGAAAAGTAATATTAATAATAAAACTGTTGAATTAAAATTACGTAATATTGTTGACAAAAATACCCCTAAAACTATTACTATTAATAAAAAAAGTATTACATAAGTAAACCAATGATAGAGAATATTCAATTACAAGAAGAAAAGAATGGCGGTATTCTCCCATTAATTCCACTAATAATAGGAGGCATAGCTGCAGCAGGAAGTGTTGCAGGTGGGACAGCTGGTATTGTCCAAGCAGTAAATAAAAATAAATCAGAGAAGGCAGCATTAGAAGAACAAAAACGTCATAACAGAGAGTTAGAGAAAGTTGCTAGGGGTGAAGGGACATCGGAGATGTCTTCCAGGGCTTCGCCCGAAGGAAAAGGAGTAGTAGATAATTTTATTAGTAAATTAAAATTAGTTGATGAAGGAAAACGAGTTCTTAAAAATATTCTCCACAATGTTGATGATTTAATTGAAATTAAAGAAACTAAAGATGGTTCTGGAATATATCTAAGTCCTAGTATGATAAGGTAATAACCTGAGGAGCTTCGCTCCGATTCGGTAAAGCAATTATTTTATTTTATCTTTTAAATTTTTTTTATCTTTTAAAATGAATTCTAAAAATTCCGAAAATTTAATTAAATTAAAAATTTCTAATTTAGATTTATTGAATTATCTATTAAACAAAAATAAAAACTCAAACTGTCAGCATATTGGAGGTGACAAGAACAAAGTTCCACACCACTTCGGTGGCGACATACAAAAAACATTAGAAAACTTTCCTGGATTTATTTGGAGTAAATATTCGAAAGAAAAACATCTTCCTGGTCATTCATATACTGGGCCAGGAACTCGATTAGATATAAGACTAGATGAGAATAATAATCCGAAACCAGGTGAAGAAACAATAAATAGAGTAGATGCCGCCGCTTACAGGCATGATTTAGCTTATCGAAATCATGATCTAAGTTCTCGTCATGCAGCTGATAAGAAGATGATTCAAGAATTAGATAGTATTCAAAATCCTTCCTTTAGAGAAAGAATTGAAAGAATGTTTGTTAAGAAAGCTTTACAAGCTAAAATATTATTCGGCCAGGGTTTAAATGAAAATCATAATTCAGACGTTTATGCATCTGAAATCCACAAGGAATATAGAAGGCCTAAATATTTATTGAAAGTAAAAGTATTTAATAAAGATGATATTTGGAGTGCTGATCTTATTCATATGCCGAATGAAAGGGACTACAAATACGCATTGACCGTTATAGATTTATATACACGATATGCTTGGGTAAAGCCTTTAAAAAATAAAAGTGGTCTTTCAGTTAAATATGCGTTTGAAGAAATCTTTAAAGAAAGTAATAGAAAGCCAAAAAAATTGTTTGTTGATAAAGGGTCGGAATTTTATAACCGAAACGTTCAGCCACTATTTGAAATTGTTTATTCAACTGAAAACGCTGGGAAGGCCGTAGTGATAGAAAGATTCAATCGGACGTTAAAAAATAAAATTTTCAAGAAATTTACTCAGCAAGGAAATCAGAAATGGTTAAAAATATTACCAGGAATTGTGGAAGAGTACAATAATAAAGTTCATTCTGGTATTGAAGAAACTCCAAAGAATGCTTCTGACGACCCTGATTTGATACGAAAGAAAATATTCGAGAATAATAATTCGAATGAGAGTAATCCGAATTTGCAGAAACTTAAGCCGAAATTTAAAATTGGAGATAGAGTGAGAATAATTAAATATAAGAACAAATTTGAAAAAGGATTTGTTGGCTATTGGACTAAAAAAATATTTGAAGTTTGCAAAATAAATCAAAGTTATCCGATTACTTATGAAATTAAAGATTTAGATAATGAGGATATCAGAGGCCGTTTTTATCAAAATGAATTACAACGAACTGATTTTTAATTATCATTATTATTATTGGAACTAACGTTTCGGGAATGAAATTCCCTTGTTAGGCGTAGTCATAGAACCTACGGTTCGTTCAATTCTAACATTATATCTAGAAATGGTACTCCTTCCTGTAATTTAAATAAAACATAAAGACATAATTGTCCACAATAAGTAGTGCCTGGTGTTTGAATTTGAAACGTATTGTATGTTCCCGTTCCAAGTAATTCTTTTACTTCATTTGTAGGTGGAAGCCCGTATGAGTCAAAATAATAATTATCTCCGTTTTTACTAAAGATACCTGCTGACCAATGTACGCCGTTTTGGTCTGAAGTGTGAAGATTCGTTATGAAATTTACAGTTATTGTTGGCCTATTTTTTAGGAATTGTAATTCGTTTCTCATTAGAACATGAAAATTCTTTATTCCTAATTCATTTGCGATTTTTTTTAGGTCGAAATTTGTCGTAGTTTGCGTTCCATATAATTTCAAAAACTCATTTATGTTGTTCATTTTATAATAAAAAAATTTTTTTAAGAGACCCCTAGAAGTCAGAGGGGGGGCATTGATTTTAAACTGGTCTCTAATGATGTCTTTCCTTACTACTTAGTCAGAAGGGGGTATTGATTTAAAACATTTTTATAATGATGACTTTCCTTACTACTTGGGGGGGGGTATTGATTTAAAACTGGTCTCTAATGATGTCTTTCTTTACTACTTATTCGATTTTGAAATTATTTAATTTAATCTAAATTTAAACGTT